>OX453283.1:26382051-26517051 GCA_949710005.1 Ricordea florida | reverse complement strand
CTATAGATCTATTAAAGTGCGCGTACCATCTGGTTTATTTTCTAATTTGTTTTTTTGCTAATGGTTCCAAACTTTTCAAGGTTGGCCGATGGAATTCCAGAGAGGGCATAGAGATGGACTCTCGACAGCCCGTTATTTGGCTTTCTGGCTCTCGCATCGTTCCTAAAGACACGTCCACAGCTGTTGAGAATACGACTTTGAGAGTTGTAACAGTGATAGTGAGTAATATGATATATCACTTGATTCAGAATAAGTAGGCTTACCAGCTAATTATCAATAACATTGTATGGTTTGATTAACAGATGACAAAATTAGAACCACACTGTATCGTAAAGAAAAAACCGTAACACAGTATAGTACTGTTCAGTAGCTTTACAAAGAATAGTCACACTGCATGATTTGATCCACAGATGAAAAAGTTAGAACCACACTGTTTAATAAAACAAACAGTGCCACAGTACAGTACTGTTCAGTAGATTTACAAAGAATGGTCACACTGCATGGTTTGATCCACAGATGAAAAAGTTAGAACCACACTGTATAGAAAAACAAACAGTACCACAGTACAGTACTGTTCAGTAGCTTTACAAAGAATGGTCACACTGCATGGTTTGATCCACAGATGAAAAAGTTAGAACCACACTGTATAGAAAAACAAACAGTACCACAGTACAGTACTGTTCAGTAGCTTTACAAAGAATGGTCACACTGCATGGTTTGATCCACAGATGAAAAAGTTAGAACCACACTGTATAGAAAAACAAACAGTACCACAGTACAGTACTGTTCAGTAGATTTACAAAGAATGGTCACACTGCATGGTTTGATCCACAGATGAAAAAGTTAGAACAACACTGTATAGTAAAACAAACAGTACCACAGTACAGTACTGTTCAGTAGCTTTACAAAGAATGGTCACACTGCATGGTTTGATCCACAGATGAAAAAGTTAGAACCACACTGTATAGTAAAACAAACAGTACCACAGTACAGTACTGTTCAGTAGCTTTACAAAGAATAGTCACACTGCATGATTTGATCCACAGATGAAAAAGTTAGAACCACACTGTATAGTAAAACAAACAGTACCACAGTACAGTACTGTTCAGTAGCTTTACAAAGAATGGTCACACTGCATGGTTTGATCCACAGATGAAAAAGTTAGAACCACACTGTATAGTGAAACAAACAGTACCACAGTACAGTACTGTTCAGTAGCTTTACAAAGAATGGTCACACTGCATGGTTTGATCCACAGATGAAAAAGTTAGAACCACACTGTATAGTAAAACAAACAGTACCACAGTACAGTACTGTTCAGTAGCTTTACAAAGAATGGTCACACTGCATGGTTTGATCCACAGATGAAAAAGTTAGAACCACACTGTATAGTAAAACAAACAGTACCACAGTACAGTACTGTTCAGTAGCTTTACAAAGAATGGTCACACTGCATGGTTTGATCCACAGATGAAAAAGTTAGAACCACACTGTATAGTAAAACAAACAGTACCACAGTACAGTACTGTTCAGTAGCTTTACAAAGAATAGTCACACTGCATGATTTGATCCACAGATGAAAAAGTTAGAACCACACTGTATAGTAAAACAAACAGTACCACAGTACAGTACTGTTCAGTAGCTTTACAAAGAATGGTCACACTGCATGGTTTGATCCACAGATGAAAAAGTTAGAACCACACTGTATAGTGAAACAAACAGTACCACAGTACAGTACTGTTCAGTAGCTTTACAAAGAATGGTCACACTGCATGGTTTGATCCACAGATGAAAAAGTTAGAACCACACTGTATAGTAAAACAAACAGTACCACAGTACAGTACTGTTCAGTAGCTTTACAAAGAATGGTCACACTGCATGGTTTGATCCACAGATGAAAAAGTTAGAACCACACTGTATAGTAAAACAAACAGTACCACAGTACAGTACTGTTCAGTAGCTTTACAAAGAATGGTCACACTTCATGAAATGGGAGGGAAAGGAGTAAAATTAACTCAAGGCCTCGTATAACACCAACTCTCATGTCCTCACAGGAAAAGCCATTTGTCTTTCTGAAGGAAACTAGTGGTGGCCAGATGGCGTACTCTGGGCTTTGTATTGATCTACTGAACAAACTTCAGGAAATAATGAAGTTTAGGTATACAATAGAGGTATCCCCTGGGAACATCTACGGAGCCCCTGACGTGTTTACTGAGTGGAGTGGCATGGTCAGACAACTAATAGACAATGTGAGTCGTTCACTTTTTTTGTTGTGAGGAGCGGGGGGGGGGGGGGGGGGGGTGGGGGGGGAAGCACACAGGATGCCAAGCTGGAATTCAAGAATGGAAGAAAACTTGTTCGCCTTCCTTTTTTTTGTCTGCTATTTTATCTTGTCTGCCTGATTCTCTGAACATTTGAAAGCGATTCCGGGGAGTTACCGTTATCTCTTTGTCCTACAGAACATGAGATACCACAAAAGAGCAATCTTAGTCGATTTAGGATCTACTTAATGACAGAATCAGTGTAAGATTTTTTTCTCGGTTGAGGTGTATCCGGAACTCACCTCAGTTTTCCGCCCGCCCTTTCAATCACTCGTTTGTCACGCGCGTGTTTACCAGGAAATAATATACACTTAATGTATGGTCCCGAGGAAACAGTTTTGTTTTCCCGAGATTCCTGATGTTTCCCGAGACGAAATCGAGGGAAACATCAGGACTCGAGGGATAACAAAAGTAACTAGTTTCCCGAGGGACCATATATTCAGTGCTTTGTGATATATTTGGGCTTTCCCTAAAACAAAATATAGCAAAAGAAAAACAAAACAAAACAAACAAAGACGGTGCAATTGGCGCGCGGGCAACAAAATCTTAATTGTATCATGGTCGGGATACATTTCAATTTGATCGGGGGCACGTGACCAATAATCAACCAATCACAGTCCTCGTTTTGTTGAGTGAAAGTCTGGGTATATAACAATATACACTTAATGAATGGTCCCGAGGGAAACAGTTTTTTTGAGTCCTGACTCGAGGGAAAAGAAAACTGACTAGTTTACCGAGGGACCATATATTAAGTTCTTTGTCATATATTTAGAAGATCACGGCATTTTTAATTTGGTTAAGTACTGATCACTGCGCTCAGACTAGTATTCAGCGCGCGAGCAACAACTGCGCAATTTTATTCCGGTCGGGATACATTTGAATTTGATCAGGGGCACGTGACCAAGAATCAACCTATCACAGTCCTCGTTTTGTTGAGTGTAAGTCTAGGTATACAACAATTTCCCTTATCTCCATCAGAAAGCTGATATCGCCATTGGCCCATTCACAATTAGCTCAAGCCGACAAACAGTTATCGACTTCACTCAGCCTTATATGGACGTCGGTCTGTCAATCATTATGAAAAAGGAAGCCGACAACGACTATAAAGTGTTCTCGTTCCTTCGTCCTTTCAACTTCAACCTTTGGTTGGCAATAGTATTCACTACATTTGGCGTAGGTATTTTTCTATGGTTTCACAGCACGTTTAGTCCCTATGGTTATCACGGACGCGTGGCCCAGGCTAGCGGGAAACACGTGCTCAACAGAGATCAAATCAAAGCTAAGGATTACTTGAGGTTCTGTAACGCCATCTGGTCGTCGTTTGCTTATTACGTCAGTCAAGGACCGGATATTCTACATCCCGTATCTACTTCTGGCCGAATCGCTGCTGGGGTCTGGTGGTTTGCCGTGCTAATAATAGGTACGGACATATCTACTTAAATTTTTTGGCACACACGATATGCTGTGGTTCAAATGTTTTTATTTGTATTAACGAATCACGCAGTGTCTCAACTGTTTGGAAACCTTCCTTCAAAGTGTGGTTCTAACTTTTTCATCTGTGGATCAAACCATGCAGTGTGACCATCCTTTGTAAATCTACTGAACAGTACTGTACTGTGGTACTGTTTGTTTGACTTTAGTGTGGTTCTAACTTTTTCATCTGTGGATCAAACCATGCAGTGTGACCATCCTTTATAAATCTACTGAACAGTACTGTACTGTGGTACTGTTTGTTTTACTTTAGTGTGGTTCTAACTTTTTCATCTGTGGATCAAACCATGCAGTGTGACCATCCTTTATAAATCTACTGAACAGTACTGTACTGTGGTACTGTTTGTTTTACTTTAGTGTGGTTCTAACTTTTTCATCTGTGGATCAAACCATGCAGTGTGACCATCCTTTGTAAAGCTACTGAACAGTACTGTACTGTGGTACTGTTTGTTTTACTTTAGTGTGGTTCTAACTTTTTCATCTGTGGATCAAACCATGCAGTGTGACCATCCTTTGTAAATCTACTGAACAGTACTGTACTGTGCAGTGTGACCATTCTTTGGAAACCTAATGCACTTAATTGCTGTATCTTTTGTTTTGATCTAAATCTAAGTAATAGTCATCAAGCCACAAATAACTTCCCTTCTCAGCCAATTTGTTTTCGAATTTAAACCTCTTAGGGGCCACCTACACAGCAAATCTTGCATCGTTCCTAATTGTCCAGAGGTTTCAGACTCCCGTGCAGTCAGTGGAAGATTTAGCGCGCCAAACGCGGATCAAATACGGTATCCCCGGCAACGGACAGGTGCAAACATTCTTCCAGACATCGAGTATACCGACTTACGTCACTATGTGGGAGTTCATTAAGTCGAGTGGTACGATACTGGAAAACACTACAGCGGGAATCAATATGGTGCAGGAAGGAAACTTTGCATTTATTTTTGATTCGGTTGTGCTTGACTATCACGTCCGCCAACCGCCATGCGACACTCTCTACACTGTTGGAAGGTAATCATAAATCGAAAGATATTTTATTTTAGTATAAATACTCGGGTGATTATACAAAATCGCGCGCTCTGATTGGTTCGCTATCTCGGATTATCAGCCGATAATCACCTCGACGAACAAAATGGCTGCCAGTCGTTCGCACGCTTTTGATGAAATAAAACTTTATCGTGTTGTAAAATGCATTTCTTTTCTTTTTTGAAATAATCACCTGTGTATTTATACTAAAACAATTATTCGCCTCAGGCTCAGTGATTCTCGGTGAATATTCACTAAGAATCACTTCGCCTTCGGCGAATAATTGTTAAATATAGCTGTCTCCGCAAGCGGAAGAGATCAGGCGAATCCCGAGTTCTAATTGGCCACCTGAGCGATCAAGAAGAGCCTTTCTCGCCTGCTCGGGATTTCCCGCTTTGTCCCGTGCAATAAAACAAAACAAAATGGCCATAAAACAAATGTTTTATTGACCAAGCTTGTTCGGTCAAGACAGTTGCTTGCTGGCCTCGTTCTCTTTTTGGCGTTTTGATTGACCTCAACTGCGTTACAGTCAATAAAATCGCATAAAAGAACTGGGCCAATACGAAACCATATTGACCTCACGCATATCTACAACATACTGTCCGCAGGAAACTTTCATGATTCTTAATTTCTAGGACCTTCGGAAAATTCGGATACGGGTTTGGTCTGCAAAAGGACTCTCCATTCACACACTTGTTCAGCGTTAAAATTCTGGAGCTGAGACAGACAGGCTACATTGAAACACTAAGGAAGAAATGGCTGGGAGGCACGTGCGAAGAGGAAGATACAGATTTACGTGAGTATTTCTTAGCATTCACCGTTGGATGGCAAAAAAAGTCGACAGTTAGCGCTTAGCCTGTATTTGCTCTGACGACAGGCAAACACTTTAACCACCAGCTTCCCTCTTATCTTAGGGAGGTACAACTTACATTGATAAGGGTCTCCCAGGGGTTTTGGGGAACAATGGAACGAAGGTAAAATATCGTAAAGAACAAGAGAAGATGACTCCTGTTTTAGGGAACACGGAACAAAAACTGGTGAAAACTCTATGGAAGGGGGTGACAGGATTGAGGGTTGTGGATACGTGGCATGCAGACAAGTTATGGGGAAAAATTATGGAAAGCTACGGGAACACGGGAACATAATGCAATTTTTGAAAGGAACAAGGGAACAAAGACCCTCATTTATCAACTCGTCTGATAAAACTATGCTTTTGTGAAGGACATTTCTCATTATAAAATAACTCAGATAATAAGCGCACTGATTGGTCGAAAACGTTTTTGGTTATTGTGCTGGTAAACCCATAAAAAAGAGAAACATTTTCTGTTTTTATTAAAAGTTAATATATAAAAGCAATAAACCACAGTTTCTATGGGTTTACCGGCGTAAAAAACAACTTGGGAAGTTGGGAGAACACGAAAAGAGTTTGTAAATCACTTACCTTCGGCTCGTGATTTACAATCTCTTCTCGTGTTCTCCCAACATCAAGCGTGGCTTACTAAGCCGGTAAATCCATAGAAACTGCGGTTTATTGCTAAAACATGTCACAAGCAAACTAGCAAGAGGGAAATCCGAGTTCTCACAATAGAAGTCGAACCTACGACCTTCCGATTACTAGTTCAGAGGCTTTACCAATGAGCTACAGGAGACTCGTGGGAGGAAACCCTTCACAAATTCGCCAGGCTTAACATATATCATCTTTCAAAACCCAATTTTGTTTTTCAATTTCTCACACACGCAGCACACAACTAACTGGTCTGCAAGTTAAGTATAGTTACAGCAGTTTTGTCGTGGAAGAGTTATAGAGGGAAAAGAAAAGAAATATTTCACTTTTTCTCCCCTCTGCGCTTGACCTCTAACTAAAGTGAGCCAATCACCGGCCAGATATATTCCTTGGTCAAATTTGCAATGTCATACATGACATAGTGTGACCATTTGTTTTTTTTTCCCAGCTTCCTCTGCGTCCGTCACAACATCCGGGGATGTTTTGACTTTCACTGACATGTCTGGGGTATTCTACTGTGTCCTTTTTGGAATGGCCAGTAGTTTGCTGGTTCTGCTTGTGGAACTTTTGATTGAGGCGCACAAGGACACGAAAAAGGACAACAAAGAGGTATGTTTTGTGAATAATCGGCAAGATTCATGTACTTTATAGTGGACATCATTATGTGTCCCCACTTTATAGTGCTGGCAAACGTTAGCCTAGCCCCACCCTAACCCCACCCCGACAGGACATCGTGTTTCTGACGGCAAAGTAGATTTTGATCAGCGAAATACACGGTTTAGACCCAATAAAACTACGCACTTCAGAAAATCCCGAATGCTGTATCGATGCCGTAATATCTATCGTTTATTCTATGGTTGGTTCCAAGAGCGGAAAAGGTGAGGAGAGTCCTGAGTTCTGATTGGTTCCCCCGGTGGGCAAGATGGGCCTAGCTTGCCCGCTTGGGCCCGCGAAACAAAACAAAAGAAACTGGCGATGCATGTATAATAAATCAACTACTGAATAGGTGTGTTCGGTCAAGATGTCTGGGCATCGTTTGACCTACCAAATGCAAAGAAAAGAAAGAAAGAACTTGGCCAATATACCGCTATCTTGACCGCACGCTAGGTCAATAACGCATATGTATTTTACCTTCATTGACAGGCTCAGGTTGAAGCCCTTAAGAGGCGCGTGGTGACGTCATGGCGCGCTTACCAAGTGAGATCTCGGCCCAGTATCTCTTCAGTCGATCCTTTTAGTGCCCCGCAGAATGGTTTTCTACCCAATGACGAAGAGTCTGCAAATCCGACGCTCCAAAAAACGGCCGGAGAACTGGATAAAACAAGAGAAACGATTGATTACGAGAATCAAAGAGAGCGTTCTGGGGAAAATAGACTCAATTACAGAAGAAGTTCAATGGTTTAACAGAGAACTTTAAATTCTGCGCTTGCAGAAGGCTAGCGCCTGCTCTCATACGCATCTTATTTTACTGGATTTCAAAAGGTCTATGATTTTTTAACGAGATCTAGGCTACAGGGCCTTATTCTGTGGTCTGGGATGGCCCACGATGATCGGTGACCGACCGCGACGGTTGACGATCGTCTACGATTGACCAGGATAGTCGGCGATGGACCATGGTTGCCGATCGTCGGCAATGATCGACGATCGTCCACGATGGTTAGAAATCAACCAAGATCGTCTACGACGGTCAGCGATTGACCGCAACTGCTGGCGATCGTCTAGGACAGTCGGCGATCGACCACGATGGTTGCCGATCATAATCATCAACGAAGGTCGGCAATATCGACGATAACATCGAAAACTGAATCGCGTTTTCGAACTCTCAAGGGAAACGAAAAATAATTCGAGATAGCGGGGGTTCATGAGCGAAATTAGTTTGAGTTCGAGATAACCGAGTTCGAGTAGTGAGGTTCGACTGTAGAATATATTTATATTCTCGATCCGTTGAGATCCTCGACCATCGCAAACCATCCATTTCAACAGCATAATTTCATGCCCGTCATATAAACGAGGGTTTTTTTTTATTTTTTTTCCTTTACAGCCACCCCTCAAATAAGGATTATTGGGCGGGGGTCAGAGATAGATCTTTACAGCATTTCAGAAATATTGCGCTTAAATTTGATTACATCTATAGGACCAGATAAGTTCCACTGGTTGATTGTTCTGGGAAAAAAGGAGAGTTAAGCAGGTTATCTGATTAAAAATATGATGTTTAGTTTGCCTGCTCCTCTTAGTTGGTTTTGTCAGATTTGCTCTGGCAGAATCAACAGAAACAAGATTGTTTACTATTTTATACAATAGCACAACGCGGGAAATTGTTCTTGTCTTCTCAAGAGTGTCCCATCCAAGTGTATTTATCATATCAGTGACACTATCCAGTGGGTGGTGTCTTGAAAGGACCCACCGTGCAGCGCGCCTTTGTACCATTTCTACTTTGTAGCTACCTTCTTTCTCTACTCCTTTTCTCGGGTCCCAAATAGCGGAACAATATTTCATTTTAGGTCTTAAAATGGCTTTATAGGCTTTCTCCTTTAAGAGTGGCGATTGCCCCTTTAGGTTTCTTTTCAAAAACCCAAGTGTCCTGTTTCCCTTGGCTACGATTTCCCCAATGTGCGCGTTCCATTTTAGATGTTTATTTAGGATTACACCTAGGTACTTGCAGTTTGTTACTGTCTTCAGGATTGTTCCATGGAGGGTGTAGTGGTGTTTTATGTCTTCCCTTTTCCGACTCACTCTCAGCACTTCACACTTGGCGGGGTTAAAGCTTATTTGCCAATCCCTTTCCCATACTTCTAACTTCTGACGATCTTCTTGAAGTTTGTATGAGTCGCTCTCGGAGTTGATGGTAAGCAGCATAGCTGTATCGTCTGCAAATAAGTGGACAGTCGACGATGAAACATATTCTGGAAGGTCATTAATGAAAATGAGGAATAGAGCAGGTCCAATCACCGACCCTTGAGGGGCACCAGAAAGTACTGGAAGGTACGATGACTGAGTACCATTCACAACCACGCACTGTTGTCTGTCCCTTAAAAAGGCTTGTATCCACATTTGGGTATTACCTCTGATCCCGTAGTAATCTAACTTTGCCAGCAGGTTTTGGTGAGAAACCTTATCGAAAGGCTTTGAGAAGTCTAAAACAATAAGGTCTGTCTGCTTTCGGGCAGCGAGATTGGAGTGTAGGGTGGTTGTAAGTTCAAGCAGTTGGGTTTCACATGATCTGCAAGACCGGAATGCATGCTGTAGCCGGTATATGATGTTGTGATTATCAAGGTGTGTCATAATATTGCTGGTAATAATATGTTAATAATAATGACCTTTATTTGAGTGTCAACTGTATCTAGCACTGACGTACTAATTGGGGAAACTGTTAAGCACAAATCAAATCAAATCAAATTAAATCAAATCAAATGTTGGGTTTTGTGGAGAGGGGAAAACCGGAGTACCCGGAGAAAAACCTCTCGGAGCAGAGCAGAGAACCAACAAACTCAGTCCACATATGACGCCGGGGCCGGGAATCGAACCCGGGACACATTGGTGGAAGGCGAGCGCTCTCACCACTGCGCCCACCCTGCTCAATGATTTTACTACATATGCACGTCAGTGATATTGGCCGATAGTTGCTTGGACAGTCCTTTTCACCTTTTTTGTACACTGGGCTGATTTTGGCCAACCTCCTGTCATTAGGGACTTGGTGGGATTCTAGAGACCTTGTGTAAATGACCTTGACAATGGGTGCAAGTTGTAAGGCCAGGTGTTTTAAACCGCAGGTTGTAATGTGTCAGGCCCAGCAGCTTTCTGGTTATTTAACTTCTCCAAAAGGTTCAATATTCCCCTCTCAGTGATAAAAATCTCTGGTATTGCCGGGAATGGACTACAGGTATCACACGGCAGAGTGGCATCTGTATCGGTATTGGTAAAGGCAGCATAAAATGTGGAGTTCAGTAGAGAGGCCTTTTCAACAGCGTCCGTCACCAACAGCCCACCGTGTTTTAGGGATGGTGTACCTGAGGAGTCTGACTTTGCGTGTTTGAATAAGGACCAGAAGCGTTTGTTTGATCCATATGCTGACTCAGCTGCATCATCGGTCGGGGTTATCACTTCCTCGACATACCTCCAGTACGCTGCTCTGAGCCGTTTCTGGACCATGTGTTTCATATCCTTGTACCCGGGATCTTTTTTCCGATGGAGTTTGTCCCGTTTTCGCATAAGCCGCCTTAGCTTACAGTCTACATAGGGAAGTTTGTTCCTACTCCTGGCCAGTTTGTGTGGAATAAACTTGCCAACAGCAGTTTGACGCTTGTTTTTGAATGATAACCACAGGTCGTTTGCCGTAAGAGACAAGTCTTCCTCTGAGGACTGTACAAGGGCATCACAGAATGCAGATGTGCTTCTTTTCATACCATCCCAGTCAGCTTTTTTATACAAGAATATCTTTCGATGTTGCTGTTTATACTTGATGGGACTAATGTCACCTTCAACATAAACAATTTCATGGTCGCTTATTACAGTTATTACTATTATTGTTATTATCATTATTATTATCTTTATTATTATTATTATCTTTATCATCATTATCATTATTTTATTATCTTTATCATCATTATTATTATTATTAACTTTATCATTATCATTATTATTATTATTATATTATTATTATTATTATTATTATTATTATTATGAAACAATGTAAGTACTGATAAAACAAAACAAATTAAATGAGTTGAGCAGTGGCACTGATTTCCATGCTAAGTTGGAGGTCAACTAATAAACGCGCTAGGGCGATAAATTTCCATATCACACAAATAATTCCTTTGACGTCCAACTGGGACTAAGATAATAAATGATATTTCGTCGTCGTTCAGTTGTTCCTTTATAAGATGAAACATGCTGTGACCTTGAATTCGCTTTCAAACCGCAAGCAGCGAGTCTAATAAAACGATTTGTGGGTAGAAAATGTTGTGTTTTGTTACTCGCATCAGTTCAAGATCTGCCGCTCTATGCAGATTTGTCAACAGTTTTGGTCCTGGTTGAACTTGATCAAGGAATCATGAAGCATGCGTGGTGGTTTATTGTGGTTTTATCACGTCTGGGGTTCACAGCCGTTCATTCTCAAGTTTTGAAGATAGGTTTGTGAACTTTATTATCACGAGCAAGCAGAAACATCCCTCGTGTACTGCGTTACAATTTCATAAAAAGTTTGCTTTCACTATTTTCAATGCAAGAAAATGATGATCGCACAAGTACATACAATTCATCACCATAATAACGCCTGCCTGTTAGGTTGTTCCGTTTGCATGCAATAACACTTGCATCGGGTAAGGTCAAATCTCTTATCAAGTATTATCAAATTGCAATACCACCAAAGTAAGCGCTTTTCCACCTTCTTCACGAAAGACTGGGTATTAGACACAATCAAGAACGCGTTCACCTTCAAGAGTCTTGTTAACCGACGTGCACCAACATACGCATTGTACAAGTCAATATCAGTCCTCTTTTGTTGGCGAATGGCAGTTGAACTGAAATCGCTGTGCACTATAATTCCATCAAAGAATTTGCTATTTTACTTTTATTTACGAAAGCAGTTATCTACCCACATTCGCGCCGTACTCACATTCTGATACGAAGCTTGTCACCGACAAATACATTTGCAAAGACCAAATCTCACCTGCTATCACCTTGTAACAGGACTAAAGGACATGCTTTATGGAGAAAAAAACACATGAAATTTTATTCATTTTATCATTTTCAGTCTGTGTGGAAGTACTTATGGAAGGACCATTCGCTTGTAAAGAAAGTTAATTGTAAAAACCGACCTATTTATGAATTGCTTTAATTTTCAATCGAGGCAGAAGGCACTCAAAAACAACATTAAGTCACAGAAACATGTCTGGAAATTAAATGCTTTACATTTATGCATAAGTTCTTTAGCGAACATGGCTTCCACAATGGCTACAGCACGGTATACTGATTTACTCGCAGGCTGTCAGTATTCTTACAAATGACTGTTGCTCGCTGTAGGCGCCATTTTTGAAGCCAACAGAGTCGTCAGTCCGTTCCTATTCGCCATTGATGAGATCAACAAACACCCGGATATACTCCCAAACACACAACTTCAAGCGATCGTGAATGTTACTTACCCATGGGACGCTTTTGACAACTTAAAAGCAGGTAAAGCTATAAAGTAAGGACGAACAAGGGGGGGAGGGGGCTCCCTATAAAAGCTACAAAGGGGGGGTAGGAGGGGGCTCCCTATAAAGGCGATGAGTTTGTTTTTACCTCATGGTATGTACGTCATACCACGAGGTATAGTGACGGTTGGATTTGTCACTCCATTCCCATTAGACCATTAATCTATGATTAAATCTGCATTAAATGCGAATTACACAGGTTTACCTCCGTCTCCCCTACTAGGTTTGGTTTTGTCCACAAAGTAGTGCAATTGTTCTATGTTTACATATGTGAGGGGAGGGGGTAAGACAAAGCGGCAGCACATGTTTACAAAATGTCTGTTGTGTGGAGCCCGACGCAAAGATTGTCATGGCGGGTTTTCGTTCCTTTTGCTCTATCTTTGATCAAAATACACTTTTAAAGATCTCGCGAACGAACAGGAAATGTGTTCAAGAATGCTCGAGTGGAAAGAAATGGGTTTTCGATCAGCCGTAGCAAAAGTGCACAAAACGAACGATTCGGAATGAACGCTTTATGGTCTGGGGAAAGAACAGCACTTCATAGAATAATTACCACATACCATGAGGTAGCTCGAAGGAGCCTTTGATTCGTTAACACGGCCATTTCTTATGAGTTCCTGGAAAATGAGTATGACAATAAATGGTGAGAAGCACTATTTCTGGTGCCATGGGTCAAAGAAACTGATTCGGTATTGTTGGGGTTGGAACAGTAATCCAATGCTTTTTCATTGGATACAAGTTTACTGTAATTCTCACTTGCATAACAACTTGCTTCGTGTGTGTTTGAACGGTATCGAGAAAGGTGAAAACCAAAACTGGCCAAACGAAGCAAAAATATAATGAAAATAAAAAATTTCAAAAGGGATTACTAGGGAGTAAAACATACTTACATTCTGTGCCAGTATAGAGAGATAACGCAACAATCAATTTTGAGATCGTGTGAACGCATGCGACTACAATCTGTGTCCTCGTGGCAAAACGATTACAACATTTTGTAATTATCATTTAAATGTCCCCGACACAAAGGGTAAGAAAAACGGAACTACAAAACACAAATCAAGTCCTGGAAAACAGTTTTTCCATGTAAAAACATATGAAAAAAAGCCCTGAAGTGTTAAACTGATTGGTTGGTTAATTGGCTGATTATTATATCGACTGATTAATTGAATGATTGATTGATTGATTGATTGATTGATTAGATAATTGACTGAAAGGTAGCTAGGTTGGTTGATTGATAGTATCGTTGAATGATTGCTAAATTAATCGATTTGTTGGACGATTTGTCGCTGTGTTTGACTGATCGACTGACTGACTGATTGACTAATTGATTGAGTGAATGACTGACTGACTGACTGACACACTGATTGATTGATGACTGATTGACTGACTGACTGACCGATCGACTGAGTGAGTGACTGACTGACAATGAGTGATTGATGGACTCATTGATTGATTGATTGATTGACTGATTGACTGACTGACTGACTGACTGACCGACTGACTGACCGACTATTAGCTCGGTTGAATGATTTTACTGATTTATTGCTAAATTGAATGGTTTGCGTCTGATTTGATAATACGGTTGTCAGACTGTTGACTCATTAAATAACCTCTTAAGTAAACCATTAATAATCAGTAATGACAACGGATCATTTTATAAGTGAAACATCGTCCCAGTTATGTGAGCAACTAAAGTAGTTGCAAAGATGAGACCTGAGAAAAAAATTCAGGCTTGAACGGGATTGGAACTCATGACCTTGAGATACCGATGCAATGCTCTTATGCTATTTCTCCCAGAGTTCACAAATATGAAATTTTCATATCTTCACATTGATAACGAACTGATTTCCTACTTGCAGTTCAATACTTAATCTCTCAAGGAGTGGTGGCAATTATTGGTCCAATGACGTCAGCAAATGTCAAGTACACCCAACCGTTCTTATCCGGGTTCCACATCCCCCAGGTTGCATCAGTGGCAACAGATCCAACCTTTTCATTCATGCCCGCTAACTTCCCTTATCTCATCCGCATGAGCTCAAGTGATACAGTGCAGTGTGAGGCGTTGGCAGGAATTCTGCAGCACTATAACTGGAGCCAGTTTGCGTTATTGACCTCCAAAGATGATTATGGTACTGACAACAACAAAATCTACTGTACTGTAACATTGTTTGTTTTACTATAAAAATTGGTACTACCTTCATTATCTGTGGATAAGACCATGCAGTGTGACCATTCTTTGTAAAGCTACTGAACAGTACTGTACTGTGGTACTGTTTGTTTTACTATACAGTGTGGTTCTAACCTTTTCATCTGTGGATCAAACCATGCAGTGTGACCATTCTTTGTAAAGCTACTGAACAGTACTGTACTGTGGTACTGTTTGTTTTACTATACAGTGTGGTTCCAACGTTTTCATCTTTTGATCTAACCATGCAGTGTGACCATTCTTTGTAAAGCTACTGAACAGCACTGCACTGTGGTACTGTTTGTTTTACTCAACAGTGTGGTTCTACCTTTTTCATCTGTGGATCAAACCATGCAGTGTGACCATTCTTTGTAAAGCTACTGAACAGTACTGAACTGTGGTACTGTTTGTTTTACTATACATAAACCTTACTAAACCAATACAATTGTACCCAGGAATAAACGGAGTGTTAGCACTGAAGGACGAAGCTTACAAACGAGGCTGGTTAGTAGTGGCTCACGAACACTTTGAGCCTGTCCCAGACCCCTTTACACTCAACATACAGCGCCAACTAAAGTGGATCAGACAGACGGGCACCAGAATTGTGGTGCTAAATTGCTACAAGAAATATTCGAGACAGGTAAAGTAAAACAGAGGCCATTGTTAGGTTTTTGCATACGATGTGCCTTCAAATGTGTCATTTGATGGTAAAACCAACGGCGTTACTTGTATATCTAGAAGCCTGCGAACACTGATGTAAATTAGCTTTCCCACATTCTTTTTTGACTTACTTTACACATCTAACTTCCTTCTACAAATTATATTTTATTTTATTTTTTTTATTTTATTTTATTTTTTTTTATTTTATTTTTTTTTATTTTATTTTATTAGCTTCGCCTGTTAATAGGCAGGGGTGCCACAACAGCGGTGAGCCAATTACAGTGGTCCCTGGAAATGTTGGTTTTTGTGGAGAGGGGAAAACCGGAATACCCGGAGAAAAACCTCTCGGAGCAGAGTAGAGAACCAACAAACTCAGCCCACATATGACGCCGGGGCCGGGAATCGAACCCGGGACACATTGGTGGAAGGCGAGCGCTCTCACCACTGCGCCAACCCTGCTCCCTATTCTCTCCATAATTTAATAATTTAATTTCTCTTCTCATTCAGTATGTTAGGAGTTTAAACGGAAAGGCATTTCATCCAAAAGTATACAAGGCATGATGGGTAGCTTGGTACACCTAAGGCACACACAATTCCGCAAGTTAACTATTCACTTTTTTCATCACAGGTCCTCAAACAAGCTGGCGAGCTCGGTATGACACGTGACTGGGTTTGGATTGTAACCGATGCACAGACGGAGCTAGTGAGTGAAACAAAACTAAACAAATCCTAAACCAATTATATTGAAACGACGTCAAGGGAACAGATACAAAGCTGAGCTAAGAAGCTATACATTTATTCACTGTTCCCCCTGCTTCCGACCTGAATGCCCTTCCTTGCTCAACTGGTAGAGAATCGTACGAGTTTTTGCGAGATCATTGGTTCGAATTCGACTGAAGCCCATTGGCTGCAGTGTCGCGTGGTTACAAATTATCTCGTGCCATTTTATCAGCCAATTAGAAGCCAATCGTGTTTTCCCGCGCTTGACTCGGACCAAGAGCATTTTGCTTTGTGTTCTCACTGGTTAATCGGACTGTGTCCATCTATTGTATCTTTCAGGGTTTATCACTTTTAGTTTTGAAGACAGAGACTAGAAAAACATATCCATTTGTTTCTTTTTGTCTGACTTTTCTCAGGACTGGCAGAGGCTTGGCGATGAATTCGTAGTTAATCAATTTTATGGCGTGATTGGAACCCGCCTGGCATTTGGTGAAGGTTCTCTGTATAAAGATGTTGCAAGGCGCTGGCAGATGCAGAAGACAGAAGTTTTTGATGTACGTATCGATAACTAACAACTGAACAATATTGTACTGTGGTACTGCTTGTTTTCTTGTGCGGTGTGGTTCTACCTTGCAGTATGACCAGTCTTTGAACAGTACTTCACTGTGCCACTGTATGTTTTAACAAGAAAGGATAGTTCAAGGTTTACCTCTGAAACTACTTTTTTTAATCCCTTCCCTTTTAGGTTGTGATGGGTAAAGTTTATGATTCGGTGATTGCAGTGGCCTACGCACTACACTTGATGATCTTAGAAGGTTTTGATGTAAAGGGGGAGGAGCTTGGATTTGACTTTGACGAGGGAGCTGTCAAACCCTGGACCTATGGAGCGGAACTAATGCGATACATCAAAAAGGTGATAGATATGATTTCTGCTCAAAGAGAAATTGGACAGAAAGTAAAGTAGGTACACCCCAATTTACAAAGCCCCTATCACCACACCACACCCAGACCCCACCTTCCAACCCATTCTCTGCTGGGCAGACTGAGCAATTAAGATCATGGCATAGAACTGATTACATATCAAAAGATAGTGATTATCGTTTGGTATTTGTCTGATCTATGTTGCACTTATGGCATGATAGGTTGACACTCCAGGTGCAATGAACAACTTGAAATTTAAAGACGACGGTTCTCCCGAATTTCGCACGTATGATATTGTTAACTTGGGACGAACGGGATTTGTCCAGGTAAGTAATGACTCTATTCCTTAAACTCTTTAATCCTGACGTACTTGTTATCCTGTAGTAGTTATTTTTATTGGCTCTGCTATCTGTATTTTACTCTACACTGTAGTTCTATCTTAATCTGTGGATCAAACCATACAGTGTCACCATTCTTTGTAAAGCTACTGAACAGTCCTGTACTGTGGTACTCTATGTTTTACTATACACTGTGGTTCTAACTTTTTCACCTGTGGATCAAACCATACAGTGTCACCATTCTTTGGAAAGCTACTGAACAGTACTATACTGTGGTACTGTTTGTTGTATCTTAAACTTAAAGGGTTTGTTACTGCTGGTATCCTGACCAGCGGGTTTATCCCCTCGTTTATTAAGAGTATGCGCACGGGGCCTCGGCATTGGCGGGCACGAGGCCACCGTGAAATTACCTGAAGTTGATGATACTTGTAAGTTGTTTTCAGCCTCGTGTATGTATTAAACGTTGTGTTCTAAATGTTCATCGCCACGGCTATCATTTGTGCCGCCAGTCACAGTCACAGTTACAGTAATTTCACGACCTCATGGTTCTTATGGATTTACAAGGATAGTTACGGTGGTGCTTCTACGTATCTATAGTTTTCGATCTGGTTTTACGGTTTGAGGGATATTTACGGTCATGGAAGGTGAAGGCAAGGAATTTGCGGCTTATTTCGAGGACGACAATTTGCTGAGTTTGAAAGTTTCGCGTTCGCACTCCCCAACAATGGATACGGAACTGTTTCGTGTTGTATCGCCGCTTCACACTCAGCCAACGGATGCAGCATCAGAAACGGAACTTCGTAATTCAGTAAAGGTTCAAGGTTCGCTGAATATGGGAGCAAAATCGACGGTCAGTGATGCTGAAGCCCTAGGAGTGGGCGAAAGGAGGAAAATTCCAACGGATAAAGGTAAACAGCACGAGTTACAAAGGTTAAAGGATCATAGAACTGTGGCGTTACGTCACGTAACTAGACAGATAAACAAAATGAAACCGTTACTTGCTGATTTTAACAATTATGAATTTGTGTCAGTTGAAATGGAAGGTCTTAACAATTTGCTTGTTAAACTGCAAGACGCTCAGGATAATTATGTTGATGCGTTAGAAGATGAAATTTTTATTGTTGATGCCAATTCATGGTACGATGCTCACGATGAAGACGTCTTTAAGTTTAAACAGTCTGTCATTGAATATTTGTCCAAGGCAAAAAGGCGTCAGTCAGATGAAGTAAACTCTGTTATCTCTAGTGGGTCTCATCGCACAAGAAAGTCAAATCACTCTAAACGGTCCACCTCATCTTCAGTTTCATCTAAAACTAAGTTGATGGAAGCAAAAAGGTTGCAGCACTGGAAATTGAAGCATCATTTCTGAAGGAAAAGCAAGCGCTTAAAATGGCAGCTGAACATTTAGAGCTAAAACAGAGTTTAGCTCAAGCAAGGGAAGAAGAAAGGATTTACGAAGAAATGAAGAATGAAGAGTCAACCTTTGCACCTGTTCATACACAAATTCCTCCGATTTGTACAATACAATCAGGTAACTCTGCTGGTTTGGAACCAACTTCGCAGCAACAACTTGTAAGTTCTTTAGGCATTACAGATTATCAACAGCCTTTACAAGCTAGTCCCCTTAGTGCATTTACGGTACCTCAGAAAGGACCCATTTACACAACACCGATAAATACTGGTGCATCACAGAGTAAGGAAGAGACTACGGCCTATGCAGCAAGACCCCATGAACACCCCTCGAGTGTGCATTCTTCATCATACCCAACTTTAACAACGACTCCTGCTGTTACGTATACTGCTCCTGATCAGGTATGGTGTCTACCACCATCACCCCCACAAGGTTGTTCAACAAGTTTGTCAGTCAAAGACAATACTTTCCAAGACATTGTGGAAATTCAACGAAAACAAACTGAGTTGTCTCAGACTATTGTCAAGGAGCAAGGAGCCATCGAACGAGCCTCCTATGTTTTATGGTGATGCTATGGAGCATCCATTATTCATGACTGCCTTTGAGTCATTAATTGAATCAAAGGTTGAAGATTCCCATGAGAGATTATATTTTCTGGGTCAATACACATCAGGTAAAGCCAAAGAAATTATAAACGGTTGTCTGCAAAGGAAAATGGAAGGATCCTATGAAGAAGCTAAGAGACTTTTGAAGAGACAATTCGGTGATCCATTCAAGATAGCTAATGCCCATATCACGAAATTGTCTTCTTGGCCACCAATCAGACCAAACGATGGTTTAGCCCTCCAAGATTTCTCTATTGCCCTGGATCAAGCTAAGTCTGCTATGAAAGGCATGTCTCATATGGATGATTTAAACACTGCTCATGTACTGCGTCAACTGTGGGAAAAGTTACCTAAGTACCTGCGAACCAAATGGACTGAAAGGAACAATAGGACAAAAAGTGCAAAGGGAAGAATAGCCGACTTCGAAGAGTTCTCTCAATTCGTGCGTGAACAAGCTGATCTTGCCACAGATCCTGTGTTTTCAGAGCAATATGTTAGCAAGCCAAATCATGATGAAAAGGACAGAGGCACTCATCTTAAGTTTACAAGAAAGCCGCTAAAAAGGGGAAAAGGGACAAACCTCGCTACTGGTGTAAATCGTGAAGATAGGAATCAAAAGACTGTTGTATGCTCTTTATGCAAGAAGCCTCATAACTTAAATGAGTGTGAACAGTTTTTGAAGAAATCTCTGAGCGACCGTCGAGACTTTGTAGTAGAGAAGAAACTGTGCTTCGGCTGCTTTAGCGACCAGCACATTGCAAAGCATTGCAAGGAAAGGCAAACGTGCAAGACGTGCAACAAGCAGCATCCAACGTCACTACACGACCCTGATGGAATTAAGAAATCGAACGACAAAGGTGACAAGAACCATTCTCAAGATAGACCTCGAGTTAGTAGCAATCACACTGCCACCTGCAACATAACTGAAGCTGGAGATGTGCCGATTAACATGGGTATATTGCCAGTCTGGTTGTTTCATAAGAGTAATCCAGCGAAGAAAATACGAGTTTATGCTTTACTGGACAATGCCAGCGGTGGAACGTTTGTGAATGAAAGCGTAGCTAAGGCTCTTGGCGTCGAAGGAAGTAGCACTGACTTCACTCTGACTACAATCCATGGAACACACAGTGTAACATCGAAGGCCATAGAAGGGTTAGTCGTAGCTAATGTCAAGGACGAGAGTGCAAAGTTAGAGTTGCCCAGAACTTTCACCCGAAACATCATTCCAGCGGACCGCAGTGAAATACCACGACCCGATGTAATCAGTAGGATGTCTCATTTGAAGGATGTTAGTACCGAACTTTCCCCCTACATGGAAGATGTTGAAGTGGGACTTCTTATCGCATTGAACTGTCCAAGTGCCCTACGACCAAGAGAAATTGTTTACGGTGGAGAATCAGATCCATATGCTGTACGGTCGCTGCTCGGATGGTACATAAACGGTCCTCTCTATACTTCCTGTCAGAGTAGCATCTTAACGTGCAATAGAATTCACCTTGATCAGCAAGACACCTTATCCCCGCGAGGATATGTAGTCTTTCAAAGGACGGTCAAGGAACAGATAACACCGCAGGCAGTTGAACGAATGTTTGAACTTGACTTCTCCGAAAAGGAAAAAGGAATATCAATGTCGCGCGAAGACATCAAGTTCTACGAGACTGTGGAAACTAGTATCGTTCATCTCGAGGACTTGCACTATGAAATGCCCCTCCCTTTCAAAACATAAGAACACTCAGCTCCCAAACAACTACGCTCAAGCTGAGAAACGCCTGTACAGCCTCAGGAAACGTCTAGTGTCTGATGACAAGTATTACTCGGATTACTGCAGCTTTATGTCTGATATCATTTCGAAAGGGTACGCTCGGAAGGTGGATGACGATCTTAAAGATCAGTTGGGCAGAACCTGGTACCTGCCGCATCACGGAATTTATCACCCGCAAAAGCTAACGAAAATACGCGTGGTGTTTGATTGCTCGGCCTCATTCGAAGGACACTCCTTGAATGACAAATTGCTCCAGGGACCAGATCTCAGCAGTAACTTAGTCGGTGTTCTTACCAGGTTCCGGCAAGAAAAGTATGCTTTTATGGCAGACATTGAAAAAATGTTCTTTCAAGTAAGAGTAAGGAAGGAAGATCAAAGTTTTCTCAGGTTCCTATGGTGGCCAGACGGCGATTTACAGAAGGAGGCCGAAGAGTATTGCATGACAGTGCATTTGTTCGGTGCAGTTTCATCCCCTGCATGCGGTAATTATGCACTTAAACGCACTGCTGACGACAACAAAGATGAATATGGGTCAGAAGCAGCCAACACTCTTAGAAGGAACTTTTATGTGGACGACGTTCTCAAATCGGCAAGCACCGAAGATGAGACTATTAAGCTAGCAAAGGATACCAAAGCAGTTTGCCGAAATGGTGGATTTAACTTAACCAAGTTTGTGGGAAACACAGAGCGTATCATCAGCTCAATCCCTCAAGAACACAGAGCAGAACAGGTGAAGAACCTCACACTTGGCCAGGACAAGTTACCCATAGAAAGGGCGTTAGGAGTTATTTGGTGTATTCAGTCAGACACGTTCAACTTCAGGATTGAACTTAAGGATAAACCTTGCACGCGGAGAGGCATCCTATCGACCATCAGTTCGATTTATGATCCCTTGGGTTTCATAGCTCCTGTAGTACTGGTCGGAAAGAAAATTTTGCAGGACATCTGTCACACTAATAACTGGGACGAGCCAGTCGACGATGCCACCCGCAGCAGATGGGAAAGATGGCGAAATGAGCTGTACCTACTTGAAAGTTTGAAATTACCAAGAAGCTTTAAGCCCTCGGAGTTTGGAAAGAGTGTGTCCACGCAACTCCACTGTATGTCTGACGCTTCGACATGTGGTTACGGTCAATGCTCGTTTTTAAGGCTCGAAGACGAACGCGGCAAAGTACATGTCTCTTTTGTTATGGGAAAGGCGCGGGTGACGCCAAAAAAGACCGTCAGCATTCCAAGGTTAGAGTTAGCTGCAGCCTCAGTCTCTGTTAAGATTGGTGATGTTCTAAAGGACTAGCTAGAGTATGAGAACATTGAGGATCACTATTGGACGGACAGTGAAGCCGTCCTAGGCTTTATAAGTAACGAATCCAGTCGGTTTCATGTCTATGTTGCCAACCGTGTTCAACTCATTCATGATCACACCACCCCCTCACAGTGGCATTACGTTGAAACCAATTTAAATACTGCAGACGAAGGTTCAAGGGGTATGTCACCTAAAAACTTTGTTGAGAAATCACAATGGTTTCAAGGCCCTAACTTCCTTAGAAAACCTACAAGCAGTTGGCTGAAAGAAAGGTCATACAAAGACACTGTGGACCCAGATTCCCCCGAAGTGAAGAGCACTAAGGTTAACACGTGTGTAGTGAAAGAGAGTGACGTCATAGTTGAGAGACTTCTCAGGTTCTCAAGTTGGCACAAAGCGAAGGTAGCTGTCGCACTATGCCTAAAGTACAAGAAGAAGCTCAGAGAAAAGGTCATGTCTAAAGGGAAGGAGTCCAGTGCTGGATCACCAGAACAAAGGTGTGTCAGTAACGCCCCTGCAAGTGCAGAACTTAATGTCGCCAACTTACAGGAAGCAGAAGTGGAGATCATAAAACAAGTACAAAAACAAGCATTTCCATCGGAAATAAGAAGTCTCCAAATCGTTCAAGCGAACGCTAAGTACGGTAGCCGGGAAGTGGCAAAGGAGAAGAAGGCTGTGCTGAAGAAAACCAGTAAGCTTCGCACGTTAGACCCCTTCCTAGACAGTGACGGTGTCATGAGAGTTGGCGGGCGAATACGGAAGGCAACACTATCTGAGTCACTAAAAAACCCTGTCATCTTACCAAAGTCAAGCCACATTACTAAACTGGTTATCAGCTACGCGCACGAAAGAACACACCATAGCGGAAGAGGAATTACGTTGAACGAACTACGTGTTAGTGGCTGTTGGATCGTCGGTGGAAATTCGATGGTCAGGCAGTTTATTTCCAAATGCGTAACATGTCGTTACCTTCGAGGTACTGTGGGAGAGCAGAAGATGGCAGACTTGCCGAAGTCGCGCGTGGAGCCAGCACCGCCTTTCAGCTACTGCGGAGTTGATTTCTTTGGCCCCTGGCACGTACAACGAGGAAGGTCTGTCGTCAAGAGATACGGAGCATTGTTTACTTGTTTTGCAAGTAGGGCTGTACACATAGAAGTTGCAGACTCCTTAGAAACTGATTCCTTTATTCAAGCATTGAGACGGTTCATCTGTAGAAGAGGACCAGTCAGAGAAATTCGTTGTGACAGAGGAACGAATTTTATTGGTGCGGAAGCCGAACTCAAGAAAGCTATTGACGAGATAGACGACCAAAACGTCAAAGCAGAACTCCTTAAAGCCAAGATCGATTGGATTAAGAATCCTGCATCCGCGAGTAACTTTGGAGGTGTGTGGGAAAGACAAATCAGGTCAATCAGAAGCGTCATGAGTGGTCTTATTAGAGAGCATGGTAATCGTCTTGACGAAGAATCGCTGAGAACATTCCTTTGCGAAGCGGAATCTACAATCAATAACAGGCCTCTGACGGTAGAGACACTAAGCGATCCTCTTTCAGAGCCACCATTGTCGCCAAGTATGCTGCTGACAGGAAAGACAAGGCTCGTGCTACCTCCACCAGGAGAATTTAAAAGAGAAGACTTATACTGCCGAAGGAAATGGAGACGCACGCAGCATCTAGCACAAGAGTTTTGGTCAAGGTGGAGCAAAGAGTATTTGCAACAGTTACAAGCAAGAATCAAGTGGACTCATCCAAAAAGAAACTTCAAAGTTGGAGATGTGGTATTAGTATAGGTAATAGCATGGTTTGTAGTGATATTTGGTATAAATACCACGAGGGATATTTCAAAATTGTTGTACGTAATTTCAAGAGCCGTTAGGCGAGTGAAATTTGAGACAATTTTGAAATATCTCGAGTGATATTTAAGCCAAATATCACGTACAAGTCATGCTATTATTTGTTTATACTACTACGCGCAAAAGGTTTGTAATTTTCACATGTAGGTATTTCAAATTAAGCAGAAATACCACTGCTCTTAGCCAATCAAATTGCAGAAATTTCTCATGTAGTAGTATAACTGAAGGAAAACCAGTCTCCGAGAAACAGGTGGCCTTTGGGTAAGGTCGTAGCCACACATCCTGATGATCGAGATCGAGTCCGATCGGCGACAGTGCTGACAGGCAATGGCTCCAAGTTGGAAAGGCCTGTTAACAAGCTCGTCCTACTTTTGGAGGCGCAATGTTTTAGAGACCGGGATTCCCCGACGAGGAGCCAGAACTTTAATGAACGCTTATTCTAGGACATAAGTTTTAGGACTGTTATCGAGATAGTTATAGTTGTTGTTAAAATGTAAGGCAAGGTTTACATTTTGGGGAGCCATGTTACTGCTGGTATCCTGACCAGCGGGTTTATCCCCTCGTTTATTAAGAGTATGCGCACGGGGCCTCGGCATTGGCGGGCACGAGGCCACCGTGAAATTACCTGAAGTTGGTGATACTTGTGAGTTGTTTTCAGCCTCGTGTATGTATTAAACGTTGTGTTCTAAATGTTCATCGCCACGGCTATCATTTGTGCCGCCAGTCACAGTCACAGTTAAAGGGTTAAACAAATCAGGTGCTATAATACAAACTCACTGCAGTCTACTTTTGCTGTTTTGATTGTCAGGTAGGGAAGTGGAACCCTACGGAAGGAATTGTCATGTTTCCGGAGAAACCGGTTTTGTGGCTTTCACAGTCGCTTGAAATACCACGTGACCGTGCCAGCACAGTGGAAAACACCAGTATTCGTGTCGTCACTGTAATAGTAAGTTTTACGTGCGATTGCAGTGAGACGGGTGAGACCTCCGTGAAAGCTGTTACCTTGACATGCCATAGAAAGATATAGCCAATAGCGATAGAAGTTCTATTTCAGCGCATAGGCTGTGATGGTGTATAACGGCGCCTACTATTGGCCAATGATATTCATGACGCACAGTGTACAGGTCTTTCCTCAGGTCACAAATATCATTGATGAATGAGTCAGCGAGTTTGTGAATGGTATAATCCCAACAACATCCCATCCTCGTAGCCATTGTAGAGTCCTGAATAAAGGCTAGTGAATCTTCACATCGTATCGCCCTTTGCTTCATACGTTTGCACTTGAATACTGCTTCAAACAACTAACACCCTACGCTAATGATTCCTTTCGACTTCCAATGTCTCACTTTACCTTAAAATCTAATAAACCTAAGGGTAATTTCCTGGAGACCACGACACTACAGGATGGATAATAACTGACTAAAGGAGGGATGGATGAATGAGTTGAAAATTCATTGCCACTAGAAATGAAAATATAACTTCTTCTGACAAATACAGAGTTTGTGGAGCATTGAGCAATTTGAGGAGTTTGACTTTATTTACCTTCAAATTCCCAAAATTTGCGTAGGAACCTCATGAAAATGAGTATTTACGTTTTCCGAGTGAAATGGGTTAAAACAATTTTATAATCTAAAAAAGATAATTAGCTGTAAAAGGAACATGAAATTTTGTTATTAACTCCACAGGAGCCACCTTTTGTGAATCAAGAAGTCAGTGAGTCAGGCGGGGTAGTTTTTACTGGGCTTTGCATCGATCTACTGAACAAACTGCAGCAAGATATGAAATTCAAGTACACTATTGAAGCAGTGCCGGGGAATGAGTATGGTTCATGGGATGTGTTTAGCCAGAAATGGAATGGAATTATTAAGCACTTAGCCGACAGGGTAAGTCAGTGAACATTCTAATAGTGCTCTCTGTAACTCAGTACAGTACTGTTCAGTAGCTTTACAGAGAATTGTCACACTGCATGGTTTGATTCACAGATGAAAAAGGTAGAACCACACTGTATAGTAAAACAAACAGAAGCACAGTACAGTACTGCTCAGTAGCGTTACAGAGAATGGTCACACTGCATGGTTTGATCCACAGATGAAAAGGTAGAACCACACTGTATAGTAAAACAAACAGTATCACAGTACAGTACTGTTCAGTAGCTTTACAAAAAATGGTCACACTGCATGGTTTGATCCACAGATGAAAAGGTAGAACCACACTGTATAGTAAAACAAACAGTACCACAGTACAGTAGATTTTGTTGTTGTCAGTACTATAATCATCTTTGGAGGTCAGTTGAAGTGCTGCACTGCACAGTACAGTACTGTTCAGTAGCTTTACAAAGAATGGTCACACTGCATGGTTTGATCCACAGATAAAAACGTTAGACCCACACTTAATAGTAAAACAAACAGTACTACAGTATTTTACTGTTCAGTAGCTTTACAAAGAATGGTCACACTGCATGGTTTGATCCTCTGATGAAAAAGTTAGAATCATAATGCCTCGTAAAAATAACAGTACTACAGTACAGTACTGTTCAGTAGTTTCCCAAAGAATGGTCAAAATTCCTAAGTGTTTGACTGACTTTTTCGTTAACAGAAAGCTGATCTTGCTTTGGGCCCGTTGACCGTTAGCGCGCAACGTCAAACAGTGGTGGACTTCACACAGCCATTCCTTCAACTCGGGATCTCAATCCTTATACAAAACAATGTCAACCAAGATTACAAGGTGTTCTCCTTTCTAAAACCATTTAACGTGGATTTGTGGGTGGCCATTGTTGTTTTTACTATAGGCGTCGGTTTTTTCTTGTGGCTTCATGCCACGTTCAGCCCACGTGGCTATCACGGGAGAATCGCACAGTCACGTGATCCTGACGGCGTGAAGGAAGATCACCTAAGCACGCGAGATTGCTTACGATTTTTCGAGTCCACCTGGTCATCGTTTTCGTATGCCGCTGGACAAGGCGCGGACGTATCGCATCCTCAGTCCGCCTCTGGAAGATGGGTGGTCGCTTTCTGGTGGTTCGCCATGTTGATTATAAGTAAGAGAAATTAACGTAACTGTGTAAAGTTGGATATGAAATGAGTGAAACTCATTTCATTTTATAAAAACCAATCGAAAAATCTAGATCCACGTACTGTTCTTGCTCTTTAAATAGATCGCGATCGTTAAACAGATCGAGATCGTTATTCGCATCGTGATCAAAATGATGATCGTGATCGTTACAGAGATCGTGAACGTTAGAGGGTCGTGATAATTATGATGATCAAGGTCGTTACATAGGTCGAGATCATTACAAAGATTGGGATTGCAAATGAAATGGACACCGGTCGTAATAGAATGATATATGCGTTACTGACCAAGCGTGAGATCAGCAGTTTGAAACTTAAAGCAACAATTCTCGTTTTTGACTGGCTAATGACCTACTGAAGTCAGACTTTGTTGTGACTGGTTTTTGATTGGCTAACGAACTATCGAAGTCAGACTTGTTGTAGACGTGACCTGTGATTGGCCGATTAACGTCGGATGGCCCCGGTTGAGTTCGTTGCACTGTAACTTTGAAACAGCCTTTGAGCAGAAAACGATCAGTTTAGACAGGAAGGTAGGTACGTGGTGTAAGCATCATATAGTGGTTCCCCGTTAGTGAATATATGGCATACATTGCTCTCCATAGCCATACACGATGCTTACACCACGTACCTACCGACAGGAACAGGAGTCTCTGGATTCTACTGCGACCAAACGATTTAGCCCGTATTGTTACACAGTAATCGTCTTGACCTTTTCTCAACAGGTGCCTCTTACACCGCCAATTTAGCCAGTTTTTTGATCACCGACGTCTTCGAAACACCAATCAACAGTTTAGAAGACCTGGCAGCTCAGACCAAGATAAAATACGGCTGCGTTCGGAACAGTCACACAATGTCTTTCTTCCAAATGTCACGCGTTGAGACGTACGCAAAGATGTGGGCCTTTATGCAGAGTCACGATACCCTTGTGGATAACGTGACAGAGGGGATTAACAGAGCAAGGAAAGGAGGGTTCGCGTTGATTAGTGACTCGGAGGTCTTGGATTATTACACCATGCAAAAACCTTGTAATAGTTTGACGACTGTGGGACGGTAAGTAGAAACAGACGGAATCATCTCATACAATGTACTTAATAAGGGCGTTGATTGGTCGATATCCATGACCTGCTAACATCGTCACAGAGAAATTGTTGTTTTATTTTAAGTTGTTTCCAAGACAGAGTTCATTTTTC
The DNA here is from genome assembly GCA_949710005.1 of Ricordea florida. NCBI lineage: Eukaryota > Metazoa > Cnidaria > Anthozoa > Corallimorpharia > Ricordeidae > Ricordea > Ricordea florida. Next base: position 26,488,507 of record OX453283.1, on the reverse strand, counting down.
AAAATTTTTTCGGCTTAAGCGGGTAAAATCCTGCAAAGTTTTGCAGAAGCTGGGATCATGCAATGATCGGGATTTTATACCATGCTAAACAAACGGAAGACACTTAAGGTGCATGAAGAAGAGTGATCCTATAGTTTTGTCTTTTTCATTTACTGCACCGAAAATGTTTTTAAACCCCTACTCTTGAACATGACCTTGAAATTCTTTTGTTACCATAGGATATCTTTTCCCTCCGTGTTCCCTATGTTCCTTTGTTTCTACGCAGAGTTTTTGGCAAGTTTGGTTATGGCTTTGCTCTCCCAAAGAACTCGCCTTACACACAACAATTCAGCGTTAAAATCCTTGAGTTGCGTCAAAGGGGGTTTGTGATGCTCTCTAAGGAAAGATGGCTTCACGGAGTGTGCGCAAAAATGACACAAGAGTCTGCAGGTGTGGCAACAATAAATGAGATAACTTTAAGTAATGGTCCGCGTAAGAACTAGGCAAAAGAACAATAGGCTAGTGCAATAGCTCTAACTTTTGATTGGCGCATAGAACAATGCTAATATTTGACCGTGAGGTAGACAGGAGGGACCTGGGGAAAACTAAGGAGAAAAATGTTGTTTATGTCGGGTTTTTCATTGTTTTTTTCGGCGATTTTTGGCCGTCCACCAATCAGATTCGTCGATTTAATTGATATTAACAATCAAAAGTTCACACTTTTTAATCGATTTTGCGTTTGACCTGTCTAGTTCTTACGCGGACCATTACTTAATAAACAATCAGTTTAGAATTTTTCGATTAAAGAAATGTTTTCTCTCTGAGTAGTAATGATTTTGTCAAGAGCTTGACTCTGATGAAGACGTCCGCTCTGGTTGTCCGAACAAGTCTACGTCAACAACAGTTCTTTTCATAACTATCTTCACACGGGCGAACTCGATAGAGGACGAACGTAGAAAGGATTGCCAAAGCCTATTCTGGGATCTTAAGTCGCCGTAAATCGCCTTTTGTCGCCATGTTTTTTTTTCTATCAATTTTGCTTAAGTCGCCGTAAATCGCCTTTAGTCGCCATGTTTTTTTTTTTCTATCAATTTTGCTTAAGTCGCCTTCAATCGCCCTAAGTCGCAAAAGGTTACGGCGACTTAAGGCCCCGAAGTAGGCCTATTTTCACGTCTGATTTCGGTGCCTGTTTTTGGTTACAGAGGCATCATTCAATGCCGGAGACGTGCTACTATTCAAAGATATGGCCGGAGTTTTCTACGCAGTTATTTTTGGTCTACTACTCAGCCTACTGGTGTTTCTGGGTGAACTAATATGGGCATCACGCAGAGATAAAACGCAGGGCTTGGTACGGGTGAGATTTCAATGACTAGTCCCCAGTACCTTAAAAATAGTACGACTGAAAGACGTGAAAAGCTTTAGGTGTGCCAATATTAAATAGATAATGAAGTCTCAGTGTAAGGCCAGCTGTAGGATTTGTACAGTATTGTTCTCTGTTCACACTGCATGGTTTAATCCACAGATGAAGAAGTTGAACACTACCACAGTTTATAGTTCACCCCTAAATTTTCTCCGATTCGTATTGGTTTAAATTGATCACGTGACGCGATAGTGTTCGTCCGCGGGGACACACTATCAGCGCATAGTGCCCTTCCGAGGAAAATACCCGGATGGATAGTGCCCGTCCGTGAAAATGTGAATTTTCTGACAGTTATACCGTATTTTTTAGGCAATGTACGTTGCGAATTATTGAAATTTCAGGCTGTGCATATGGATAAATATTTGATTGATCTGCATTTAGTGGGTTTTGACTGTTTTTCAACTGGCGCGAGGAAGAAAATTTAGTGGTGAACAATAAAGACAACAGAGTGTTTATGTCTCGGAACTATCGATCCGATAGTTGATTTGATGTTCTTAAAACTAGCATATTTGCCCTCGAAGCTTCGCTTCTCGGGCAAATATTTGTTTTAAGAACATGAAATTTCCGCGGGGCAACTATCAGCCGATAGTTCCTCGACAGAAACACTCTATTGTTTAAATAGTACTGGTCAGTAGCTTTCTATAAAATGGTTTGGTTTGATCCACAGGTAGAAAAGTTTGGCCCAACCTTCAGATATGCTTTCATCCACAATGCAAATATGTCATGCCAGGTACTCAAATGTGTTGATAAAAGTGATTTGTTAAACCTTGCACAGGTCTCAAGTATAGCGCAAGGAGTGAAAGAAAGACTTACGGCCTCTTGGAGAAATCTCACAGGGAGAAAGTCTACCCGCAACAACAACAGCCGAGCAAGCGCCAATTGGAATCTTGCAATGGAGCAAGTGCAGAAGCTATTACCAACGAAGACGGAGAACGGAATTATCAGCGGTAGACATAAAGCGGACGATGGAGACTCACGACCACATAACAATGTATGTGATACACTGATCGACCGAGACAAGCCGTTCAATTCGCATGCAAGCCAACCCTCCACTTATATCTAGCAGGGGGAAATTTCAGTTGCGAGTTCATTGTGAAGACGTCTGGGATCTCGTTTGGTCAAGATTACTGTCACAAATTGCATGGTAATAACAGTATTACGAGCGTAGTTCAATACAGCAGATTTCTAAGCAAAGGTTACACCTTTTTAGTGGGTTCAGAAATCGCTGAAAAAATTGGCGTCCCCCTTTACAGTGAAACAAACAGTACCACAGTACAGTACTTCAAAAGAATGGTTACACTGCATGGTTTGATCCCCAGATTAAAAATATGGAACGACGCTGTACCATAGTACAATACTGTTGAGACGTTTTCCAAAGAATGTTCGCAATGCATGGTTTGATCCACAGACAAAATAGTTAGAGCCCCACTGTCTGGTTACGGGAATTGTATTTTTGCACCCCATTAAATATTTTTTCTTTTGTTAAAAAGTCGCTTTTTGTTAAATAAAATTAATTAAGTCCTGGACGCACCTACATAATGTTCAGCATCCCAGCAGAAGTCAATGTTCATGAGGTCCAACGTCTTTAACAACTTAGAAGAGAAAGATAAAAAGTAGAATTACAAGTCAGCAAAACACATGGTCAAAAAAAAACTGTAAAGTTAGAACCACATTGTATAGTAAAACAAACAGTACCACAGTACAGTACTGTTCAGTAGCTTTACAAAGAATGGTCACACTGCATGGTTTGATCCACAGATGAAAAAGATAGAACCACACTGTATAGTAAAACAAACAGTACCACAGTACAGTACTGTTCAGTAGCTTTACAAAGAATGGTCACACCGCATGGTTTGATCCACAGATGAAAACGTTTTAAGGATACGGTAAAGTAAAATAAACAGTACCACAGTTCAGTACTGCTTAGTATTGTAATGACAAGCGTGAACTCCTGGATCACACATCCTATCTAATTATCGCAAGGATTGGAGCGGATTCCATGATGTAAAATCTTTTTAGGTTTTGCCTACATGCACCTGGCAAACGTTCCAGAAAGCAAGAGTCTTTTTCTCGTTTTAATAAATTCAACGAACAGATTCCTTTTAGCGTTAAGAGAACCAATACTATGCGATTCCCTTAAGATTTATATTTACCATTATCATAAATTTTGACCACATCAAAATCAAGCGAAGCTTCCCTTCTAAAGAACTGCAATCTTGGACAAAGCGTTTGTAAACAGTTTCCATGATTTCCGTTGAAACATCTGGATCTCTGATTCCACCCCCCCCCCCCTCCCCCGTAAACAATGTGGACCACCAAGACATGCGCATCACATTATTCTGTTTCTGTAGTTCAACATTGTACAGCAGGGGGGGGGGGGGGAGGGGTGGGAGGGATTCGGGAAAAAGTTTCTGTGGAAGACCTATATTGACTGTTTTCAAATTACAAAGAAATAGACGCAGAGTAGGTTAATTGTCCCAAGAAGATTTTGTCTACTACGGTACTCCTAATTCGCCAACTGTTTTTCCCTTGGAGTTCTGTACAGATTTTTTCACTTTCATCGTGTGTTCTGCATCGCGGGAGATGTACGTTTATTTTCAAGACGCACGCCGTTGGAAGGAATCACGTGTATGGAAAACGTGGCGCAAGGCATGATCGGTAAGTCACGTCTGACAATTAACACTCACTGGGGGACGAAATCACACGAAGTGGAAACAAATTGGAAACTTCGCAGCCAAGAATAATTTGCAACAACAAGCAGCTATTTTACAAGCTATATTAAGAGCCTTACAAAGCTGTTCTGTCGAGTTCTCAAAGAAAACTTTCCCTCATTAAGTCTACCTGAAGTTATTGTTCGCTGCAAAATTTAAAGTCTTGAAGTATCAAACAAATCTGGGTTACTACAGCACAGTACAGTCCTGATCACTACCTTTTCGACGAATGGTCACACCGTATGGTTTGATCGACAGATCATGGGGTAAAAAGTTAGAACCACACTGTATAGCAAGCCAATCCGTGCCACGCTACAGTACTGTTCAGTAGCTTTCCAAAGAATGATCACACTGCATGGTTTGATCCACAGATGAAATGGTTAGAACCACACTGTATAGTGAAACAAACAGTACCACAGTACAGTACTGTTCAGTAGCTTTACAAAGAATGGTCACACTGCATGGTTTGATCCACTGATGAAAAAGTTAGAACCACACTGTATAGTAAAACATACAGTACCACAGTACAGTACTGTTCAGTAGCTTTACAAAGAATGGTTACACTGCATGGTTTGATCCCCTGATGAAAAAGATAGAACCACACTGTATAGTAAAACAAACAGTACCACAGTACAGTACTGTTCAGTAGCGTTCCAAAGAGTGGTTACACTGCATGGTTTGATCCACAGACGAAAATGTTAGAACCACACTGTATAGTAAAGCAAACAGTACCACAGTACAGTACTGTTCAGTAGCGTTCCAAAGAGTGGTTACACTGCATGGTTTGATCCACAGACGAAAATGTTAGAACCACACTGTACAGTAAAGCAAACAGTACCACAGTACAGTACTGTTCTGCAGCTTTCCAATAAATGGTGACGCTGCAGTATGTTCTTCAACGGATATCAAAATTGAAACCATACTGTATAGAGAATATAGAACTATGCAATAGCTTTACAAAAAATGATCACAATGCATGGTTTGATCCACAGATGAAAAGGTCAGAACCACGTAACCTCTTAGTACAGTAAGATAAACAGTACCACAGTACAGTTACAGAAAACAAACACTCCATAGCAAAGGAAACAATACTATGCAGTGGCCTTTTACAAACGGCATTCACTGTACATGATTCTATCCACAGGTAAAAAACTAAAAAGCACACACTTAAAGTGAAGCTAGTAGTACCACAGTACAGTTAAGTTGCAACAGCAGCGTTTCAAAATTGGAAATCGTTTTGGGCAAGACAGAAAACGTTGAGAACTCCAACGTCATTATTAAGAATTAAAATTTTATTTTGGTATCTTTACTGGGTTAACGTAGATGCTCGCTAGTCGTAAGGAAAGGCCCACTCCCATACGCTTTTGTAAAGAAACGTTTGCTCAGTGTGAACGATGTTTGTGCTATGAACTTAGTTTAATGGCCTTGCTCCCAAGAATCTGCTATAGCTCAGTGGTACAGCGTCCGAACTAGTAGTCGGAAAGTCGTAGGCTCGACTCCTACTGGGAGAATTCAGACCTCTTTCAGGCCAAAATGTGTGGTCAAATCTTAGCAATGTAAGACTTATTTCAATGGTCTTACTCCCATGAGTGTCCAAACTAGTGATCGGAAAAACGCAAGATTAATTTGCTTTTTCCCAGTTTTCCTGTGACATCGCTTAAAAATACATCTTACACAAACGTTTACTCCATTTCCGTCCTTTTAGTTTGCCCCCAACTCGCTTATTGTCTATTTGCTTTGTTCTATCAAATTGAAAGGAACAGCAAGTGTCCTGGGCAGATTTCACCTGTTATTACCAATTAACGCTCCCTTTGAAAAGACACGAGCTTTAATTGCCACAAATGAGCTCCCCACTTAGCGCTACATCTCTCACTCATTGAACGTGCTTTATTGTGAGTAATTAAAACCCATTGTGATCGCTTATGCAGAGCTGTACAATTACAACCTGCTCCAGTTACAGTAAACGTAAACTACGAAAACAAATTATGAACTTACCACAGTGTTTACATTGAAGAGAAAACGTTCCGAGATCACGTTAACTCTTTGGCTTGAAATATAAAATGTTAGTCTTGCCCCAACACTGTTAAGTTTTAAGAAATGCTATTCAACAGTACTGTGCTGTGGTTCTGTTCGTTTTACTATACATTGCGGTTCTATGATTTTAATTTGTGGATCAAACCATGCAGTGTGACCCTTCTATGAAAAGCTACTCAACACTGTACTGTGGTACTGTTCCTTTAAAATTTCAGTGTGGTTCTAACTTCTTCAACTGCCGGCAACCATTCATTGGAAACTGATACTGCACTATCCTGCTGAGCGGTTCGTTTATGAATAGCTCCAAAAAAAATCTTGAAACGTTGTACAACTTGTTATTTTAGCGAATTGCGTTCTTAAATGTTATGAGTGAAATGAAGCACGTTATGTACCGAAGCAAACGCTGTTGAAAATTCGATTCACGGTGTTTTGTGAAGTAATGAATAAGGTGTAAATGACGTGCTACGACTCCTAGCAAAGCCAAGAAACCTCTCAGAAAAGGGCCAGCCTGCGCGAAATTAAAATTGTTTCAGTTTGCTTTCTTTGAGGTACTCATTTTACCTGAGTGCGTAGCAAACTGTTTTGCACTTTGTATTAACTGTATCCATAATCTCTTAAAGCTGGTCAAGTTTGCTTTGGTATTGTTTTCAACGTGAAGGAAAACAAAACTCCAATCACGTTTCATTGTAGTTATTAATCAACGCCTGGCATTGAATATTATGTTCAGGAAATGCTTTTAAAAACAAAAAATCTATCACAAATTTTCTTTCTTGGTACAAATGCACTTTTCCAAGAAAATATCAAGGTTCCTTTTTCCTTGGAATTTTTCATGCGCCGCTGGCTCGTATTAAAATGCGTTCGCAAAGTTATGTTAATAAATCTCGTCTGACGGTTGTTAATAAGTTATGAGCCTTCATGCCAATGTAACACTTCGAAGGCACTTCTCCCAAATTTTCCTTGCTCTTCTTAGGTGGTTGACAATCTTAAAAAAAGCTTTTAAAGACAAAAAATTAAAGACACATAGGAAAAGATTGTGCTCTGCAAACAAGAATTGCTTTATTCAGTTTCAAACAGTTCAGCTTTGTACAGTTATTTTGAATGACGTGCCAAGGCCCTTCGTACATTGGTGCGATAAAATTCAGGAGTAATGCTTTCTTTCTCTCTCTCTCTCTCGAGCGAGAATTATTTAAACGACAAAAGGCATTCGTCGCTCCTTGTATTAACAAGGAGTCACAAGTCTCCTTCCATGAGGAAGTTGATACATCTTTTATATCGGGAGAGAATTGTGGTCTCACCGCTGCAGACTCCAAACAAATTGAATTTCCAGTAATGTGGCATTTAGCTTCTGCCGTGACGATAACAAAAATGAAAATCAAAGTCATTTTATGAAAACTCTAATATAGAGAAATGTTCCGCATGGTATTCAAGCAAATCTTAAAATTCCCAAAAATCAAAGTGTTCACGTTGCTTTTTTTGTGAAGTTTCCTTTCCCTGGGGGATAAATTCCTAGCGGAAACGGTTTCATCTAAATCGCTGGCAGCAATGACATAAATATTTGATCAGCAAGCAATCCATTTGCTTTCGGTGCAAATGACGGTTAACTAGCACCTAATATAAACCGACTTGGCTTTCCGTTCAATTGTGGCGGTGGCAATCACTGATGTGGAGTTTCAGATCGCATCGCCGAGTGAAGCAGGTTTTACAGTACCGGCAGCGGTAGGGTGCATTGTCTGTATGGATGTGCATATGGAACTTGAGGTTGGATAGCTTATTGAAGGCCTTTTCACAGAGGTTACAACGGTAAGGTTTCTCTCCAGTGTGAATGAGAACATGATTACGCAGGTTGCCTTTTTGATGAAACCCTTTGCCACAAATATCGCACAGAAACTCTTTGAGTTCACTGTGGGTTCGGATGTGGGTCTTCAGCGTAGACGATCTGTTGAACGCCTTGTCGCATATGTGGCACTTGTGAGGCTTCTCGGAGGTGTGGATAATCTTATGCCGGCACAGTGTGCTGGACAAACGGAATCCTTTACCGCATATTCCGCATACAAACGGTCGGGCACCCGTGTGGGATGGCATTTTCAGATGGATTGTTAAGGTGTACTTGGTCTTGAAGATCTTGCCGCACTGGTCACACCTGTACGGTTGCTTTATTGGCACATTCGGGCAGGAATTGGAGGCCTTTTTGGATATCGCTTCCCGAAGCTGTCGGGAGTGGTGTTCAATTCCTGACTGATGCCTCCTCGAGAGCTTTGCTTGTTGACCAAACCCAGATTGATCCTTGGAGCAATCCTCGACCTTCATCAGTGAAACATCGCTGGAATTCCCTCCATGAACCTCAAATTCTCTCAGACTTTGATTTGCGACCACATCGCCACCAAGGCTGCGTCCCGCGTAAGAAAAATTCACTCTGTTGCCATTCTCGTCGAGGGTGAACCGTCTCTGTTCGGTTTTTTCTTCAACCACTTCTTGCCGCGACCTCGAGAAATTTGTCTTGGACGGAAGGCCATCCCAAAGACCAAAATGCAAAGGGCCTGAAAAATATGCACAATCTATAAGTCACGACCAGAGCCCAATGCAATTCCTTTGTAACTCTACAACAAGAGGATTTTTTGTTGTAGAATTCTTCAGTATAAATTCAAAAGAAGTCACAAAGTTACCTGCCGTTGTTTGGGCCTCTTCTCTGTCGTTCCATTCCTGTTTGAGATGTCGCCTTAACAAAAACGACTTGGGCATTTTCCGTCCAGTAAGAATCGATCTAAAACTCGGTATTCCGTTGGAGATAACAGAGCGAAAACCTCACCTAAAGATTTTTATCCAGCACGGCTTCTTTTACCAAGCTGATTGTACTTTCCCTGTTAAGCAAAATTCTTACAAGTGATTCGCACGTGTGTGAAGGAGCTTATAAGTTCCCAATACGCGGTAATATTTTAATACAATCAGTGTTTTATTCTTCGGTGTCCAATAGGCGCGTGTCGCAAACGTACTTCGGGTTATTGTTATTGTTTACTGGAGACACGCTTGATTGGTTAACAACAGGTTGTTAAGCCCTGTCAGGAGGGAAATAAATTCAGTATCTATAGAAGTCGAATAAAACGAACTTTGCAATATCCAATCGCAAAGACTCGCCTAGATACAAATCTTAGATATCGTACTTTTGTTACACCCCGTAAGCGTGTGATATTTCTCGTATCATATTGGTCTAAAATAAAAAAAATAACATCTATTTTTATTTCGCTACTGTTATACCTCCCCCGGACAATATTCACCTGCCAGATAAAGAGTACGCGAGGTCACTTTTGGGGTTAGCCATGCTCTGAAAGTGAAATACCGGTTAATGTAGGACGGTAAATAATTAACCGTGACACTTCTTCCTCGCACCAATTGCCTTTTTTATTTCGTCTTCAAGCGTTGAATCACCAGTCGGTATTAATTAATGAAAATGAAGAGAAACCTTTAGGACAAAAGTGAGAGCACTTTGGGTCGTGACAAGTCAATAGACGAAAATTTTTCAAATTAGTTATTTTGGTGTGTTTTTTACTGTTCTCAAACTAGCAGCTGTCTACACGTTATTACTACAACGCTCAGCTGGCGATCAAAATGTTTTGGATTGCTAATGAACTCACCGCCTCCGCCTTTTCTTAAAAGAACATTTTATGCGTTCTCCACTGCTGGGGTGACCAATCAATAATTTAACGCTTCCATGCGTTGTTTTGAACAATGCTACAGAGCGCTTAAAACCTCTGTGGTGAAAATTACAATGAATGGGAACCCTGATACCGAGTTCATTAGCGCGGTGCCAAGATTTCAGACGAGTCAGCCTTTTACCGGCTTCAGTGGTGCAATCAATATACTCTGTTCATCTACAACCCTACGATTACTTTTCCTTTGAAATTAATGATATCTCTCTAAATTGGCAAGCTTTGTTCGCGTAACGTAAGAGTTAATCTTCAGCATTTTCTCCTATTACTGGTCGCGACACGCAAAACTGCGACTCTCTTGGCGCCCCGTCGAGTTTTTGAGCGGTGGAACAATTTTTTGCATGTCTATCTGTACTTTAAAGATGAAACGTTTATGAATGGAACTCGGCTGGTTGGTGGTTCTAGGTTTCACCGCTCATTATGAATGCTCACTTGCAGAAACGGATACGCCCAAAATTAAACACAATCACTGAAGTTGAGAATTAAACTCGGTTGAAATCAGCTCCATAAAAGACCAATCACTGTGCTAACGCCTTAAAGATTTTTCGTGGTTAAAACAACATGTACTTGTACAAACTGAGAAATAAACTTTAAAACAATCATCGGAGCTGGGCGTGTTGAACTCGTTGAAACCTTCAATCACATGACTAATCAATAGCTTAAATTCTCTGGAAGTTTGATGGCGACTCCTCGACGGAATTCATTTGGATATGTGTCACTTCTTATTTTTCTTGCTCCCCCCGTTTTCTGTAATGTTTTATTTTCTTTGCGCGAAGAAGGCACTCTATCCAATGCGAAATAAGTGTTACCCACACCAATGCGATACCGAATTTGATGAATAACCAAACTTGATGAAGAGTGTTTTGATTGCAATAATAAGTGATGCTATTAATGCCCAATCTAAGTGCATTGCTTTGCGAACAAACCTTACGTACTAATTGCTGTAAGCAAATAGAGCGGGTTTTAACAGCGCAATCTCAGATTAACAATACAAGATGAATGAAGTCGCAAAATATGAGAAACCAGTAGGGCGGTGAAAAATATTGCTATAAAAGTTAGATAATGAAAAATATTGGTTTCACATGCACCTTGTTTCACAAGTAATAAAACGAGATTGTTATGTCAGGAAATAACACAGTTTCGTTCACAGAGCAAACTATCCAATACATAGAATGACTTTGAGGGAAAATAACCTCAGTTTACGCGACCATCGATTCCAGTTTATCAACGAACGGAAAGGACGTTTAAAGACAGAAAATACATATGTCAGTTTTGACGCGACAATATAATTTTCAACAAACATGAAAAAAGCATGAAAACCACTAATGATTAAGCGTTAAACTCTGCATGAAACATTTTAAGAAATGACTTGAGATAATTTAGGGTTGAGTAGACTTCGCATGAAAATCTCCAAATTTACATAGAAAACTTGTACAGAGATCATCAAGAGAAATTGTTTTGATAGAACACCTAATTCTCAAGTGTTTGCATATCTATAGGGAGAATTTTGTTGGTGAAGCATTAAAAACCTCCTAAATAATTTGGTAAGAAAAGTAGAGAAAACATTAAGGCGAGTTGTTTTGATGTAATATTAAAAGTTCCTTACTAACATGGAAACAAATGTATGGAGATCAGTGAGGAGAATTTTATTAAAATCTCCTCGTTTACTTTGTAAGGAAAGCTTACAAAACAATAGAGGGTTCGAAGTTTGTTAATTTAACATTAAAATCTCCTCCTTAACTCACTCACAAAAGTATAAAAAAACCGTAAGAGGAATTTTGTTGATGTATCGTTAAAATCTTCTCACTACCTTGGTAAGAAAAGTATAGAACACAGTAGAGAGAATTGCGTTGATATAACGTTACAGTGCGACTACTCCAATCAAGGCCACTCAAACAAATTTTCACACAAGTTATACAATCGCGATCAAGTATCTAAACAATAGAATCTCTACAAATGTTTTATACTTCGCTTAAAAGGCACATAATTTGCTCTATAACTGTACAAAATATATCAAGATTGAAGAATCATCATCTTAGCGGGGGCATAGCCAGGATTTTTCCAGAGGTACGCACAATTTTCCAAATCTCCCACACTCCCTGCCCCCAAGTCTCACATCTCAGTTTTTCAGGTGACTTTATGAAAGTCAAAACTCGAATTTTTTAGGTGCGCATGTGCGTATCGATCGTACAGTTAGCCACGCCCCTGCCTTGAAAATTCGCCACAAATCTGATCTTCGGCGTCAAAAACAGACAGAACATGTATCTGGGTGGCTTTGGCAGAAACGTATAGAAAACAAAAGAGAGTTCTGTGGACGTAACATTAAAATCTCATCTCGAGAAAGGTCACTATGGCACAAGTAGGGTTGATGTAACTATTAAATCTCATTACGCCCAAGGAAAAAACAGTATGAAGACTATTAAGAAGAATTTCGTTGATGAAACAATCCCGCGCCATTTCGAATTCCCAATCAATCAGGAAAAAAACTAACAACAAGCGGGAATACCTCGCACGTGTTTTCCCGCGCTTTTTGCCCACGGCATTCATTCACGTTTTAAAATGCGATTGGTTAATTAGACTACGGTCATCTGTTGTGACTGCCAGAGCAATATCTTGGATCAATTTGAAACCGTTCTGATTGTATATCTTACTCTGAAAAGCAAAACATTATGACTGCTCTACGCTGTTTTTGGTAAAAAGGACTAAAGAAAAATGATTATAATGTTTAGGAAGTACCACGTCTTCCCGACAAACATGATCCATAAATCTAATAACAGTCGGGTAACTAATACAAAACAAACGTCACTACGTCAATGACTCGGTATAGACGTTCTTAAAGCCCTGCCAAACGACCCTGCTTGTGGCAATACATTAAAATATCCTTAATTTAAGGTTCAATTAACGAAGCAAATAATCTTTACTTTTTAACTTATTTTTACTTAAAGAATTAGTTCTAAGAAATAATATTGTTTTCCTATTTTCCCCAACGTCACGTTTTGTGAGCTGTTTCAGACATCTTTTTAGAAGATGGTTTTGGTTATAATCTATGTTACGACGTCATTCTGACCATTTATCTTTACGCAGGATGTTTGTCCCATGAACCTAGTTTTACGGCGTTACTGCCAATAGTCTCCAACAGCTTAGTGACAGACCATCCCGCAGGGGGAGGGGGGAGGGGAGGAGGACTGGCATATAAAAGGGGAGGGGATGCTTAGGGTATTCTGGAAACACTTGGAGTGTTTTGGGCAAAACGCCATTGTATTTAGCCGTGAAGGTCTCGTTTAGAGTTGAAAGCGAAGAAATATATAAGTGTATATTCAATATGTATATCTTTAATTTGTTTTATTTGCTCAATTCGTATAATCAAAGCTTTCTATAATATCAATACCTAAAGAAGACATGATCTCTTTTAGGGGTCAGAAAAAGCTTGGGCCACGCCCATATCGGTTCCCTTTAGGGGTTGCATTCAAAATTTCCGACGAGCATCCCCGCCCCTTTCACATACGAGTCCACCCCCTCCCCCTCCCCCGACCGGGTAGAGCGTCCAAACTAGTAATCGGAAGGTTGCAGGTTCGACTCCAATTGAGAGGACTCAGATTTGCTTTTCGAGTTTGCCTGTTACAATTCACAGGACTCGACAAACAATGTATATCATCTTCCTTATTTGAAAATTACGGAAGCTTCAAAGGGACATGGACTTTAATCCTAAATGGAAGTTTGGTTTTTTTTTTTTTTTTTGAAAATGGAAGTTGAAGTTGTGAAAGTGGAAGTTAAAGTCCTGAAAATGGAAGGTGAGATTGTGAAAATGAAAGTTGAATTTGAGAAAATAGAAGTTGAAGTTCAGAAAATGGAAGATGGGACGAAATCGCAAAACCAAACTCCCACTTTCACAAAATCAACTTTCATTTTCAAAAAAAAAAACTTCCATTTAGGATTAAAGTCTATGTCCCTTTGAAGCTTCCGTAGAAAATATTAACAAAAACGCGACTTAAATAAAATTCTACGCACCAAAGAATTTTTACACGTATTGCGCATGACCAGTTATAACAAATCAGCACCTGCCCGACTCAAAAAAAATTATTTAAATTTCTTGCAAAACACAATGAATTTCAAACCACAAACGACAAGTCTACTCCCCCACTTGTAATTTTACTTCTTTCTGCACAATCTGTAAGTCGTTCTTTCAGCTGCTGAGTTGAACTGAGTGACTAGTTTTAAGTTGGCTGTTCCAATAAAGCATGCATTTTGTAATGTTTCCGTTATTTCAAATCACCCAAGTCACCGTGTGATTAATTATTTATCGAAAAATCATTTGCATACTTCTAATGTTTGCCTAAGTTCGAACAAACCGAGATCTTAGCGAGACTCGTGCGCAATATTCCGTCTTGCGAAAACTTCGAAAGGCGACTTTTAAAACTTGAACCAAAATGTGGAAGCTTTTACTTGCTCTGTGCTTTGTTGGCAGGGTAGGTTTGTCTACTATCTTCAAAAACGTTATTAAAACATAGCCTTAAACTTCGACAAGTAACAGAGATGTTTTGTGTTGGTAGGTCGAAATCATATCCTGCGAGTCACGTTTGTCGGGTAAGTAGGTTTGACAGTATTTTTAAAACTCAGTTTCGTACGTGCTACTAGACTTGTGTATCAAGCAGATATGATATGCTGTTTTTGGTGATCTGCGAAACTCATCTACAAAACATCTGTCATCGGTGGAGGTAAAAACCACTTTGCAATACACTATTTTAAAAAAAATTCCATTGAAAGTTGATTTCAACGTGCGCTAAGAAGCGAATAATACGGCTTTCCTTAAGTGTTTCGCTGTGGTCCAAAGAACTTTTAAAAATCAATTTCTCAGTTTATGCAACCTGAAGTTGGCGAGGTTTGTGGTTGCTGATAACTGATGACGGGCCGTATCAGCCTGAGATACGGGCTGATATCTGAAAATTGCGATTAATGTTATATCTCCGTCGAATGTGCGATACGTCAGATATTAGGCCAAACTGACTTGAGGTAGTTATGAGATGGATAGCACACATCAAGTAAGTTCAAAAACCCAAAATGCCACTACTATGGCAACAGCCAAATACGACACCTTGTTAACTTGGTTTCGGGTTGCTATTTGTTCTTATTTACTTCTTACGGTTGTAAGTACAAAGTTGTCAGTGTTTGATAACTGGCAAGACAAGTTTTAGAGTCTGAATTCAGTTGTTTTAAAGATCATAAAACCTTAATGGACCATAGCCGCAAAAAATGTTCTCTTAAACCTTCAAATAGTGGAGTCAGTACACGATGAGAAACAAAGATAATAAGTTCCCTAATTTTTCCACTCTTACAGTCAAACATTGACTAAAGCAATGTGGTTTTAGCTACTATCCTTTCACTCCCACAGTCAAACCTTGAGTCATACAATGTGATTCTATCTTTTAACCCTTTCACTCCCACAGTCAAACCTTGAGTCATACAATGTGGTTCTATCTATTCACCCTTTCACTCCCAAAGTCAAACCTTGGGTCATACAATGTGGTTCTACCTTTTAACCCTTTCACTCCCACAGTCAAACCTTGAGTCATACAATGTGGTTCTGCCTTTTAACCCTTTCACTCCCAAAGTCAAACCTCGAGTCATAAAATATGGTTCCAACTTTTAACCCCATCACTTCCATAGACAAACTTTAAGCCAATAATAACGCTGTATTCGCTATATATGACGCATAGTTAGGTTCCTATGTTGGTTCGGTTTTTTTTTTCAGAAACGATATCTGCTTCCCCTCAAGCAAGTGCCGCGTCTAATGTATCGCCCAGTCCATACTCGAGTATTGAGATGACAATAACACTGGATCTGAGTTCTAATAGCACAGTTGAGCCTGGCATTCAAACCGCACAAGCCGCTGTTCAACAGGGACAGAACACGATAAACCAGGCAATCTCCCCATCCATGGCAGGTTTGTTATCTGTATCATTTTTCAGATTTTCAGATTTTTTTAGTGGAGCATATCTATCTGTGTACGTAGTTCTACTAACGTTAAAACACTAAACACTACAAGTGGCGTAGAGTGGGATTTTGAAGGTGTACGCACAGGATGGGACTGGTATAACGTTGCTTGCCGTCCGTTTATAGACCATTATAATATGGTTAGGTTCTTACGCGCGCTCTGATTGGTCAAAGACCAATCCAATTTTATAGGAGATGGCGATAAACATTTTCTTTGCAGAAATTTATGATGGAGTTTTCTGCGAAGCAGCAGAAAGTTTTGAAGCTGAGAATAATAAAACAAATAAAGAAGAAGAAGCGAAAACAGTCGAGAAGTTGGTATTAAATGGCGTCACTTTGTCCATCTGTTAGCTTTGTTGTTTCTCCTCGCGGCATGTAAAATCTATATCAGCGAATAAAAAAAAAAACTCCGGGCATTAGAGAACACGAGTGAAGTGTAGAAAACACTCGCCTGCCGCTCGAGTTTTCTAAATTTCACTCTTTTTCTCAAATTCCCGTCGTGTTTTATCACAGTGTAATACACGGCTTAGGCGTCTTTGTTTTATAAAATAATAAAGGAGATACTAACACAAAGACACCAATATAATGCGAAAAATTTATGTCATCCCGATTTAATGATAACAAGAAGACGCCTGAAGGCGTTTACGCGGGATGAGTTGGTTTAAAATTGCTGACGCAATATGTTGTGTTTGTTGATTGTGCGATCATGGATATCCATGGTGCAATCCAACCTGACTTGCACGTGTTTCGGAGTTACAGCCAATAAAAATCTCACAAGTTTTTCGACGGGCTCGGGATACGGGAAAGTTAAAAAAACAAGGCAATTTTTGACACCCAAGACGACGAAAGGAATGCGCTACCGAATTTCATACGCTGGCTGACTACGTCATCCCGCGTAAAAATGCTAATATTTTACCAGACTTCGGAACGGGCTTGTGTGCGTATATGGACGCTACTCTTTTGACTATATATATCTCTCAGTAAGTACGCGCGCTATGATTGGTCAGTGAAGTACGGCCCGCTAAATTCAAAAGTTTGTTTTGGTCACCAAAATATCTCCAGGGATATAATAAATAATAACGTTTTTTCCGCTCGTATTTATGGCCCTGTGCGCATCGCGCTTGGGCCAAAAATCCGAACGGAAAAAATCTCGGTCCGTAACTTACATTATTCTATGGCTGTGTCTCAGAAGGACTGGGAACTACCGAATTCACGAATTTGATTGGCTGAAATCGATATTGACTGAGGTCTAGATTTTCCCATCTAGACCGGCATCTGTTGACCGGTTTCATTTTGCGTTGAAAAAGTAGCAAACTAAAATACAAAAAAGGTTCACCATTTTCTTTTATTTTCGTCTCAATCATTTATGGAGGTGCCAAAAAGCCTGATGACAAAAAAAGTAAAGACGAGCAAATTTCGGCAGGTTTAAGTTAAGCTCATCGCCGTTCGCAAGCAAAATGTCAGCAACCCAGTTACATTAAACGAATTAAAGTTTCCTTCTTTGCCATATAATAAACATCTTATTAACCGAGCTAAGTTGGTCTGTATGGGAGAATCTTGACTTCGGTCGTGTGTACAGACCTCACTGCGTTCGGTCTGTACTCACGACCACGGTCAAGATTCTCCCATGCAGACCTCCAGCTCGGTTAATAAGAGCTAAGTACGGACCTCGAACTCGGTTAGTAAAAGTTATTTAAAGTTATGCATGGGATTTTTTTAGTCGCAGTTGTGTCAGAGTGCAGCAGTTTGGAATGGAAAGACGAGACACCGAACTGCACGCATGCGAAGTGCGTGGAGGTGAGGCTCTACTTTCATTAATTTTATTGGCTGCTGCTCGCGTGAAATTCTTTAGAACATGTGATTTCATTGGCTCCTGTTAACGCGGCGAGAACCCCCAATTTCAAAGGTTCCAGTCAACACAAGGCTTTTTATGGCCTCTAATTTCATTAGTTCCTGTTAGCACAACATTTTTTATAACCCCTAATTTCATTGGTTCTCCCATCGTAAAGCTATTTTTAACCTTGAATTTGATTTCAACTAATTAAAGACGATTATCGTTACTGTAAAAATCGGTTCTTTTAATGCGAATAGAGTTGGAGCAGTCCCCTTGTGCTATAATTGATAGCTAGAGGCATGTTTTCTCTAAACCAAAGCGTATAATATTGCCCCTAAAATAGGCCCTAAATCGTTTTCGTGTCTTTTGAGAAATACACGCCAAGACTCGAACCCCGGATCTCTTGATCTCAAGTCCAACACGCTAACCACTACACTGCCGTGCGCTTTCCCTATTCGTTCATACAGATTTAAACGTTTTATTTTTTATCCCCTTAGAAACAAATGAAAGACTCAATACAGAAGTCTAAATGCTTGAAGGTGAGACAATCTTACCTACCAGAGATGACAAATTTTGTATGAATCAAACTTTTATAGTTTATAGTTCACAATTCTCGAATTCGGGAATGAAATGCATTAAAGAGTGAATATGCAATTGCGGAGGAAGGTGTGATGGTAAACAGAAATGGAAGTAAACAAGTCTAACACTAATAGTTGGGCAAGGAATTTAATCTGCGTTATAAATTTTAGATCCTATATACAACTCCTGAAGTGCCCATTGAGCCTTAGTATTGGGTATAAGAAGAACCACGACAGACAACGAAAAAATTTCGGCTACCAAATTCCGAGTCGATCCAACAAAATTAAAGCAATCACTCTACAAACATGAGGCCAAACTTGTTCGAAAACTGCGATGTGAAGTTTTGACCCCGAAATGGACAGAAACGTTTCGGGTTCTTCCGGCGACGAAGGAACGCCTGAGGTCAAAAAGGCTGAGCTGACTGTAGCAAAATGGTTTCATCAAGTTTCGCCAATTTCCATGTTTTCCAGGAGAAACCCCAAAATGTGACTCTCACTGCAATGGCCATCTACGAAAAATTAACTGATGTCGGACTCTCCTTTGCGGGTGAAATTTTGAAAAGACTCAACAATGGCGATGACGTAAACATGACAGCTGTCATTCTCACTGATGTCATAGGTAAGAGAAGAAGAAAGAACGGCTATGACTAGGGACAAGGAAAAAGACGAAACTTGTATTTGTTGTATTGAAACGTTTTATCATATGGCGAGGTAGCCTTCACGAAAATTCCGGCATTCTGATTGGTCTTCTAAAGGTCGAGATTTTGCCATACAGACTGCTTGAGGTGCTTCCATATCTCAATTACGAACTGTTTAAAAGAACGTTTACGTCTACTGTCTGAAGTCAAAGTTTCCACTGATTTATAAGCCATCTCAGTTTAAGAAAGACATGTAAGACGATATCACAGTTATGGACCGAGGTAAAACTCCACAGTTATGGGCAGGCCGGTATCTTCGTATTTTAGTAACACAATGATATACATAAAGGATATTACACGGTGGCACGAAGATATGAATTTTATTTTCTTTTGGTGAAAACAATATTTTAAGAACAATCTTGTTTTGGAAAATAAAATTCATATCTTCAAGGCACCGTGTAATGTTCTTTTAAATATATGGACAAGAAACTAGCGGGAAAATTTTGTTAGGGCGCGCGCGTACATCCGGGATATTTGGTACATAACATTTTCATATCTTTACTGAGTGAAAATATGGAAAATACGAGTGTTTTAGTTTCCGGTAAAACACTATTATCCATACATTAAAAATCAGCATCTCAGGAATGAAATGGGATGGAAGTCGTATCTCGCTCTTAGACGCTCTGTAACAAAAAATCCGGGAACAACTAATTATCGACACATCAAACAACACTGACTCACTCCGGTTATCATGACTTCCACGCAAGTGGTCAAAACCTAAGCAGGGGGATCCAGGATTTAATTAGTGGAGGGGGTCCCCGTAAGGAATGACATAACTGAAGGGCAAACGTAAACAGATTGGCGAACAACGAAGAAGATGGTAATGACGGGGGGGGTACGCACCTCCTGCACCCCTCCCTGGTCAGTCAACGTCAACAACAGTTCTATTCAGAACTTGGTACACCCAGACGATCAAACTCAAACAAAATCAAATAAATTTGCCGCACAACCATGATAGCAAAATTTTACAGGACTAAACTTCATAGAATAAACTTCATAGAATATCAAATATTGCTTTTGTTTTATAGCAATGGAAGTCGGTGTTTTGGACAGCAAAGACCTCAACGAAACCAAACTGGAATACCTGACATTTCCAAACTACTCAGATCCAGCCTTCACTGACACTTGGATTGTCACTGGAGACACGGTGGCAATTCCTGTCACAGAGCTGTCTAATACAGGTATGATTAACTTAAGTGCAATAAATTTGCCTGAAGATTTTATCTGCCTTCAGTCTTCAACAAAAGGGAGTTCCTAGCAATCACATACCTGATGTCAAACCAAACTCTCATATCCAAAGACTCTCATATTCGGTAATGAAAGGTGCACGGGGACCACAGGAAACCCTCATGAACCAACAGGAGACCCACAGAGCCAGAGATTATCCTGATTTCAATAGCATGAAACACCTAGGAGTGCTAATGCTCCCCCAGGATGGGATACAAGTCCATCACAGGGTTACATCCAGCATTATACATAAAAACAACAAGAAGAGTAGAGAACCAACAAACGCAGCCCACATGATGCCGCCAGGGCTGGGAATCGAACCCGGGCACATTGGTGGAAGGACAGCGCTCTTACCACTGTGCCAACCATGCTCCCTTTAAGAGCTTGAAACTTTAGTCATTTTATTGTTTACATGCAGACAAAACCAGTTTCTATCACCAAGAATTGTATTAATTCCTTAATATTGCCAGGGTTAACGTTTTAATGGCAGTTGGAAAATATACATTAAAATCAGAAATTTCAGATTTGTTTTGCCCTTGGCTTTATCTCTTATTTTCGTTTAGTTTTTCCTGTTCTCTTACAATCCAGGCAAGACCATCTATGCAGTAGCCATCTTCAGAGATATCCCTGAAAATGGATATCTTAAAAGGCACGAGATATTGGACTGGGATGACAAGTGAGTAACATACATTCACAACTGGCCACGCATGCAGAGAAGATATTGGTTCAATGATGGCCAAGTTAATTAATTCTTTTTAGCATTTTTGTTCTCAGCTTTTGCAGTTTCACTTTCTCCATTTTTAAGCAGAAGGGTAATTCAAATACTCTCATTGTTATTTTACAGCATAATTACACGTTCAAAAATCTCTGAACTTTATGTGAAGCAAGACCAGCTTTACAGCCATAAAAAGGTTCCCCCAAAACGAATCAATAGCAATATAATTTCAGCTTCTTTTCAACATGGCGGCAAAACACTGGAAGGACCTCTGAGGAAAGCCATCCAACTCACCTTCCAACATAATCATGTAAGTAGCAAGTTATGCATGTGTGTGTAGTACCAGGATAGCATTTCAAACTTTGTAAGAAATAATATAACATTTTTGATGAATTAAATAAGTTGTACATTTTCATTAAAAATAGAACATTATAAGCTGAGCATCGCCACATTTTCATAATATCAAGAAGTGGAAGGCTGGGAGACAAATTTTTCATATTTGATCATAAAAACACATATCAACAGAATCTTTTTGTGAAACAAAGGCGTAATTTTGTATGTTTTCTTTACTTACAGCAAGAAGGATACACTGAACCAAGATGTGTTAACTGGGACAAGCAGTAAGAAACCAATAATACTGTACTAGTACCACGATACAGCAATGTTCATTACCTTTCCAACAAATTGGTCATACTGCATGGTTTGATCCACAGATTAAAATGATAACATGCATACAGTGTGACAATAAAGTCAAATGGTTAATTTGCTACTGTTAGTTATGCTGTTAAGTTAAGTACTCACTGTTTTCCAGGGCTTGGTCCATGGCTGGATGCAGAGTGAAAGAATCAAGTAAAGAGCAAACCATCAGTGAATGTTCCCACATGTCCACATTTGCCCTGGTGATGACAGAAGAAAAGCAAGTGAGTTTTACCATAACATTTCAATTTTCAATCTCAAACTCCTGGGGGAGGTACTCGATATATCCCTGGGTGGGGAGGTGCAGCGCACCCCCTCATACCCTGACCCTGTTTAAGACAAAGATCGCTCATTTTCCTACCCTGTTTAAGACAGAATTCCGAGTTTTGATATCCTGTTTAAGACACATAACCCAAAACCATACCCTGTGTAAGACAATAATAGATATCAAAACTCTTTCTCATTTAATCCATTGGCAATCACAAAACTATTTACAGCTCGATCAACAGAGTAACGAGGAGCTCTTTACGCTAAGTATACGTAGTTTACATCAAGCACTGTTTATCGTCCAAGAAAAGATATCCTGTTTAAGACAAAAATTGATAAATCGATACCCTGATTAAGACAAAAAATGATAAATTCGATACCCTGTTTAAGACAAAAATCCCGAAAAACATACCCTGGCTGGCAGCATGTCCCTATTAAGCCCTTATAAGGGAGTACCCCCCCCCCCCCCGGGCTCAAGCTATTCACTGTTTGTGAAACATGTAAGAAAACGTACTGCAAAAAGATGTATCAACCCCCCCCCCTCCAGTCCCCCACCCAACAACCTTTATTACTGGAATTAACACTCTTTATGGGGTAAGGACCACTTCTTAAGTGAACAGGGGGAGACATTTTCTAAATTAAGGGAGTAGGGGCAGAAATGAAGAATGGATGGGAGAAATGAAAATGCATATCAACCATGCATTTCAATTCTAGTGAACTAACATAATCGCATAACTGAACAAAAACAAACAGAAAAGAAATGTTTTACTATAGAGTGTGGTTCTATCTTTTTCATCTGTGGATCAAACCATGCAGTGTGACCATTCTTTGTAAAGCTACTGAACAGTACTGTACTGTGGTACTGTTTGTTTTACTATACAGTGTGGTTCTAACTTTTTCATCTGTGGATCAAACCATGCAGTGTGACCATTCTTTGTAAAGCTACTGAACAGTACTGTACTGTGGTACTGTTTGTTTTACTATACTGAGTATGGTTGTAACTTTTTCATCTATGGATGAAACAATACAGTGTGACCATTTTGTACTGTCTACTTTATAGCAATTTTTACTGTTGATTTTTAGGTTGATGACTCAGACCGTCGTATGGTGGTAACAGTTGCCAGTGTTCTGGGGTCTTTCTCCATGCTTGGCCTTCTCATCTGTATCATTGTTGCAATTGTTTTCAAGTAAGAGATTGTTCCCAATGCTTTTATTGCCACTAACAAGCAGCAGATCGTTGAGGCACTGTTTGTTTGTTGTACTGATCATCCCTAAAACTATTACATATTGAACTGGCTTCCAGCTGTTGCACCTCCACTGTTTACAGGACAAAGCCACTGCATGTTCCTTTGGTTCTATATGTCTATTCTTTGAATTGCAAACCACAAGTATAATACCTTACAAGATTGTAAAACTGTATTATTACTTTACAATAAATAGACCTTATTAGCTTGTATATTTTGTTTTCCCAATACCCAATACAGATCATGCATTATTGTGATGATACTCAGGAGATTTGGTCCTCTGTCTTGTTCATTAAAAAGGAGAGCAGGCAGACATATTCATGCTTGCATGCAGCTCTTTTTAATAAACAAGACAAAGGATCAAATCTCCTGAGTATAATCACATATGATCTGTATTGGGAAAACAAAATGTACAAGCGAGTAATGTCTATTACTTAACTATACCTGGACAGGATGCTTGCAGGCCTATCATGTCCTCCGACAGGAACCATTAATTTTATGCACCTGAAGAGGGATAGAGAGTATGTCGAGCCAAGTTTCAAAAGATTACTTGAAGTTGTACCCCTGAATATAATTTCTACCCTATTTTCTACAGTTATCACAACATGGATAACATGCGTATTGCTCTCAACATAGACGTCTCCCTCCTGTTCAGTCAGTTGGTCTTCTTTATTGGACTGTCAACAAGTGACAATCTGGTAAGAGAGCTGCCCTCTATGTAAACAGTTAAAACCAAGGGTTAAATACCTTGTACTTATATATCTGTAGCAGACTTGTTAACCTTGCTGAGTGTTTATACAATAAAATTATGCTATAACTCCCATTGTTATATGTATACCCTGTTAAAGTGTGAAAAATTCCTGCAGCCATTTACTCAAATCAATCTGCATGATTAGCTGTTCTTCTCTGTACGTGCTACACATTTATTTCTTTGTTCATTGGGAGAATTTAGTGTTAGATCAAATAAAAATCCCTGAGATGACCTCATTAACTCATTCACTCCCAAGATCTGGGTAGCATTTCTCATGACTGAGTGCCACCGCGCACTTCTTGACGTACTAATTTGGAGAATTTGATCCTAGATCATATTGGCATCCTTGAGTTGACTCTATAAATCACCCTTACACTCCCACTATCTGGGTAGTAACTCTCCTTAGTGTGTGCCATACCCTTCCCTACATATTACTTTGGGGAATTTGGCATTAGATCAACTTAGCAATGAGTTTTATCCATTCCCACCATGTCTTTATTTATTGGTCTGGGAGTCAAAGCTATCATAATGTAACTGGGTACAGCTGTGTTACACTCATACAATCAATTTTTTTATTCATCAGTTTTATTCAAAGCCACAAATCTGTGAAGTGATTTCTCCATTTGTTCACCTGTTTGAACTGGCAGCCCTTATGTTCCTACTGATGGAAGGCTTCTATTACTATTCAACACTGAAACCATTCTTTAATGAGAAGAACACAGTACCTATTGTGTTCTACTTTGCCATGGGCTGGGGTGAGTATAACCGTACATGTAGAAACTCACTTTTGGTTAACTGAATTTTGGTGG
Source organism: Ricordea florida (assembly GCA_949710005.1). Taxonomy (NCBI): domain Eukaryota; kingdom Metazoa; phylum Cnidaria; class Anthozoa; order Corallimorpharia; family Ricordeidae; genus Ricordea; species Ricordea florida. The sequence goes on along the minus strand of OX453283.1, from coordinate 26,463,849 downwards.
TTATTGTCTGGCTTAGAAATCTGAAAATTACATTTTCCGTTATGTTTTTTTTCTCATACACCATCTTTGTTATTCAAGTGTGGTATTTTTTAACTAAAATACATTTTTTAACTGTAGGTATTCCCATTGCTTTTGCATGTGCATGTGCTGAGTATACATACCCACACTTTGGCATTCCAGAGAGGAGTGAGTTGTAAGTATGGCAGCATATTGCAACAGCAGGAGGGAGAAAAGGCTTTGTAATGCAGTATCGCATTATTTTTGGTGCGGTGTTGCAGTAATCTTTATTTGAAAGTGCAGTACTGCGGCATTGCAAGACGAAGCGGTTTCGGTATTTTGGTAAATCTCAAAGCGGTATTGCAATATTTTCACTTTTGTCTGTGTGGTATTGTGGCATTTGGACCCCGATTACATATACATGTACATCCTCCTCTCGGTAGCACTGAAGCTTAAGTGCATGTATACCTGTATTAACTCACGCTTTCAATATAGTGAATCCTGAGTTGTCTTTGCTAACATCATCCCTCTACATTTTGTCCCAGTGAAACCTACACATGTTTAACCTAAAATGGGTGCATTAGGACTATGCATGCACATTACGACCTTGACAGTGTTCTGTGACTCAACATAAAAAATGAAATCCAACTTTAAAATCTGGCATTCCCTCTTGGATGGCCTGAGTAATAAGACTTGATTTACCACTTATTTCGTATTAAAATTCTCTGCACTGGTCTACCGAGGTCGGTAGACTGTTTTTTAAGAATCTAATGTTGCGTCAATACCTTCCTTTGTGCTCTACATGACAAACTTTTTTATTCTCCTTACAACACTATGTCAACAACTGTCCCCATAAACATACTCCCAGAAGGGATGAAATTGCAAATTTTCCTTCTACTATCAACGCATTGTTAAGCAAAAAGATGATGAGAATGAACAAAAATTATTATCAACTAAAGGATACTAAATAATTATTGATCCAACACTAAATAAAGCCTTCAAATTAACAGAAGGAACTGTATGGCACTCACTAAGGAGAGTTACTACCCAGATATTAGGAGTGTAAGGGTTCATAGAGTCAACTCAAGAATCTGGAATTGATCTAAAAACAAATTCTCCAAAATAACATGTATTAAAGGAAGTGAATACCTTTCACAAGGGAGAATTGCTACTCAGATCTAGGAAGTGTTAGGTTTGATAGAGTCAACAAAATCAAGCTAACAACAATTTTTTCCACACAAACAAGTAACACTTACAACTAAGGAAAATTGCTTCTCAGACCACAGGAGGCCCAAGCTCAAGATAAGAGACAAAGTCATACACTGTACGTATGTCTCTTATCTTGAGCTTGGGCCGCCTGTGCTCCTCTTCCATACATGGTCAAAATTTCACAGCTACTTGCACCTTTCTTTCTTGCAATTCCGCGAGAAATTATCGCTGTCAGTCTACTGCACTTCTAAGACAATAAAATGTCGGACAACTCCACCTTGCTAAGTTGCAAACATGACTTGAAAGTTCGCCGAGACCGCAATGAGCAGTCCGTTAATTTTACCGACATCTGCGGACTAATTCCGTTACTTCTCCCCCATTCTGCAAGACACATTTCTAAATATCCGTGCTAAAACTACGGAGATATTGTTTTTCATTGCACCTATTTCGCTTTGTTGCGGCGAAATACTATTTTAGTTTAACTGCAACGAAACATCCTGTTCGTGTAAGCGCCATGTTGAAACTCTTCTCTATGCGAGGCAACAACGAGATCATCTGGAATTTCCCGCCTAACGTTCCACCAATAAAAACGAAGCATTTACACCTAATATTTTCCCTTTAAATGACCAATAAATCAAGTCTCTTAGGTAAATTACTAAGTGTTTTAAAATGAACTAAATTCATTCTTCTTTAATTCAAGCTGCTGGCTGTTTATCCAAGGAGGCGAGGCCTGGTTTTTCGCTGCGCCAGTTTTGATCCTTGTTTTGGTAAGTCGTCGAATTTTGTACCGAAGTTGTGACGAACAGACCCGAAGATCTTTCAAAGAAACAGATTGGCTAGGCTTGAGGGCCGGGGGTATTCGCCTATCTAGGCGATGGCGATAAATCAATTAAGTTTTAAAAAGATTTCATTCGATTTTTTGGTTTGTTTTTTAAAAGAAAAAGGAAACAAAGGAGAAAAAAAGGAAACTATAATGTCTGGATTTCTGACTCTAAAATATCTTAGAGTATACACCGAATATTCAGTCTAAATAAATCAAATAGCAAATCGCAAAGTGATAAACATTTTGTTTTTCTGTCTGCAGCTCAACATTGGGATCCGAGCATGTGTTCTAAAAGAGGTGGTTTGCTGGAAAGAGGACCCAGATGACATTACGGTTCACAGAGCAAAGTAAAGTTTTAAAACCTTTGCTCGAAATGACTGATTGACGGAAAGAAACAGTGACTGACACGCTCCAACATTTTACACTAATAAAACTCGTAGTCAAATGTTTAAAGAATTATCGATTGAATAAATGCCCACAAAGTTGAGGTTGACACCAAATGTTCTGAACTTGTGGGGTGATATGTCATCATATTTCACACAATAACAAACCTTTCTTTCAGAACTCGCCTGGTGACTTCCACCATATTAATGTTTGTGATAGTGATGACCTGGTTGTTTGGTGTCTTGGCGGTGAACCACACAGAGAACAAGGTCCTTCATTACTTCTTCATCGTCTTTTACACTTTCCAGGTAGGAAGCGAGTCAAATAAATGGTCCACACAAAAGGCAACATAACTTTCCAGGAAGAAACCATTTCCTATGGTAGATTCCAAGCTGTGTTTACTCATGCTTTCTTGACTGAGAAAGCTTCTAGCTCTCTGGAAATGTTTAAGGAGGGATCACCGAAATACAAACACAAATGTTCTTTTTGGAACTGAGCAGAATATAAAACTTGTGAAAACTTGTGAAAAGAAAAATGACAACAGAGCCTAATTAAGTTGATGACGTTTAGGTGCTCATAGCAACATTGTGAATCAAACTATTTAAAATCAACAAAGCTATTGATTATGCTATACTGTAATACACAGAATGATAAGTTCGGAATGTTCGTGAAGATGGCAACATTGTGAATGGCATATTAAACTGACTGGACAACGGAGAATAAAGTCAAAGCTTAATTATGTTTTCTTGTAATATATGAAATGCTGACAGATTTAAGAATGTTTGAGGAACGAGCACATCCTGAATGTTTAATGTTCGAATTCATAACACAAAGGGCTGGACCTGCGGGATTTCTGATTAAATTGCAATTTCGTAACTGTGTTGAATTTCGTGGAGGGAAGAGGAGCAAAGTAAAGTACACGAAGAAAGGCCACGAAGCAAGAACGACCATAAAATAACAAAATGAACCCAGTTTATGACACCGAGATCGGAAATCGAAGCCGGGCCACGCTGATGCAAGGAATCGGGATAATCAAACAAGTTGATAAAGTAATTTATTACATCCATTTTGAAATCACCGGTGATCCCTGCAATTTGATTGGCCCATAGCAATGTAATTTATTCAGAAATTGCACCACTTTTTGCTCTAAATCGCATCATTTTTAAAACGTAACTCTTTTTCAAAAACCAGGCATCCTGAAGTGGATAAATAAATACGTAGTATTGACAAAAAACTGTGATTTCAAAATGAGTGTAATGAAGTGGTAATTGAACTTCGTGTCGTGCAATTTTGGTATGAAATCACACTTGAAATCACGCGTTTGATTTTGATTTTGAATTGCACTCCACTCAGTTCAATTACCATTATTTGTACCACCTCAGGAGCAAGTTTAGAATACCTCGCCACTTCATTTACATGTGTCGGTTTCTTTTGAAGAACGAGGCATATTACAATGGAATCTATTGTTACTCATTTGTATGTTAATGAAGTGGCGAGGTATTCTGAAATTTAGCCCCACCTCAAAGTAAGAAGGGGGTGCTGACGTTTCGAGCGTTTGCAGCCTTCATCAGAGGGAATGATGCAAGATGAAGACGGATCTTTCAAAAACTGGGCTACCTGTGTGAGTCGGAAGACAAAACAAGCAAAAAAAAAAAAATGATGTTACTCAGTAATAAGCATTTCGAAAGAGTTATAGCTGACAGATGAATTCATTCTCATCCTAGGGACTTTTCGTTTTTCTCTTCTACTGCGCACGTAATCAAGAGGTACGTTCCTTGGAAAACTACTGAACAGTATTGTACTGTGGTACTGTTTGTTTTACTATACAGTGTGGCTCTAAATTTTTCATCTGTGGATCAAACCATACAGTGTGACCATTCTTTGTAAAGCTACTGAACAGTACTGTACTGTGGTACTGTTTGTTTTACTATACAGTGTGGTTTCTAACTTTTTCATCTGTGGATCAAACCATACAGTGTGACCATTCTTTGTAAAGCTACTGTACAGTACTGTACTGTGGTACTCTTTGTTTTACTATACAGTGTGGTTCTAACTTTTTCATATGTGGATCAAACCACGCAGTGTGACCATTCTTTGTAAAGCTACAGAACAGTACTGTACTGTGGTACTGTTTGTTTTACTATACAGTGTGGTTCTATCTTTTTCATCTGTGGATCAAACCATGCAGTGTAACCATTCTTTATAAAGCTACTGAACAGTACTGTACTGTGGCACTGTTTGTTTTACTGTACAGTGTGGTTCTATCTTTTTCATCTGTGGATCAAACCATTCAGTGTAACCATTCTTTATAAAGCTACTGAACAGTACTGTACTGTGGAACTGTTTGTTTTACTATACAGTGTGGTTCTATCTTTTTCATCTGTGGATCAAACCATACAGTGTTACCATTCTTTGTAAAGCTACTGAACAGTACTGTACTGTGGTACTGTTTGTTTTACTATACAGTGTGGTTCTATCTTTTTCACCAGTGGATCAAACCATTCAGTGTAACCATTCTTTATAAAGCTACTGAACAGTACTGTACTGTGGTACTGTTTGTTTTACTATACAGTGTGGTTCTATCTTTTTCACCAGTGGATCAAACCATTCAGTGTAACCATTCTTTATAAAGCAGTATTACGTCAGTTTTTGGACCCCAGCGAATGAAACCATGGACACGCCCCAAAAAAATCGTCGCACGCCTGAACAAGCATTTCTCTTTATTGCAGATGTGGGATTTTTACAAGGGCAAGAAAGAGGAGGAAGAGAGAGAAAAGGTACCATCCTCTATTTTCTCGTACATTTTTTTCAATTTAACTACAAAAACTCCGAAGCTGGGCAAGAAACGTGTGCGCCAGAGCGAAGTTCTTTCGCCTAGTACTTCGCTCCGCTCTAACTCCCAAGCGCAATACAATTCGCTACGCTTTGCGCTTTTGTCCAACTTATCTAAAATCCCGTTCGCACGAAAGCTTAAACATGTTTAAATGTTGTTAAGTTCAACACGGTTTAAAATTGTTTCCTTCATAAAAGCTGCTTGCTGAAGATGTCGAATACAAATTTAGCTCTAATAGGAAGAACACGTTACAGTTCATTTGAATTTTGTGTAAAAGCCCGTGTCCCAATGTTTGGTTACCAATTTTCACGTGGCCATATAATAAATCCTTTATTGACCAAGCTTGTTATTGAATTTGGCCAATAGGCAGCTATCTTGACCTCACGCTTGGTCAATAACACATATTTATTGACTCTGTCTCGGTCAATAAAAACGCAAATAAGAACTCGGCCAACATGCAGTCATCTTGACCTCACGCTTGGTCAATAACACATATTTATTGACTCTGTCTCGGTCAATAAAAACGCAAATAAGAACTCGGCCAACATGCAGTCATCTTGACCTAACGCTTGGTCAATAACACATATTTATTGACTCTGTCTCGGTCAATAAAAACACAAAAAAAGAACTTGGCCAATCTTGACCTCACGCTTGGTCAATAACACATATTTATTGACTCTGTATCGGTCAATAAAAACACAAAAAAGAACTTGGCCAATCTTGACCTCACGCTTGGTCAATAACACATATTTATTGACTCTGTATCGGTCAATAAAAACACAAAAAAAGAACTTGGCCAATCTTGACCTCACGCTTGGTCAATAACACATATTTATCCTCTTAAAAAATACCTAAGATACTACGCGTGCGCGCCAATTGGTCGAAAATCGAAGGGCTTGTAAATCGCTCGCCTGCGGCTCGTGATTTACAATCTCTTTTCGGGTCTCAACATCCCACGTGGTTTATTACGCCGGTAAACCCGTACAAACTGCGGTTTATTGCTTAATATTTTTCGATCTCTCAAGCAAAGGGTCATATTCTAGTGACAGTAGTGCATCTAATCCAAGTTTCTTACTTTTCTCTTCAGAACGCTGCATACAGTTTCGTGTACGTCCCGTGAAAAAGGATGCACGAAATTCTCCGCACGCCTGACATCGTTCAGTATTTCTAGATTGCACAGAACTCAAGTAAAGTTACCGCACATGGTTTCACTACAGAGTAGTCCGCGTTTAATAGGGTGCGGGGTGGGGTTACAGAGTAGTCAGTGTTTATAGGGGGTGGGGTGGGGTTGGGGTGGGGTTGGATTAGGTTAGGACATACTTATTTTTCTTGGACGGCGCAATGAGGTCATCCCTATGTGAAGCGCCAACCCAAAGGCCAGACCATAACACCGGGAACTACGTCCCCTACTCTTTACGATCAGTGCGAGGATTCTTTGACGAAAAACGCGTATCATCCCATACTTCATTATGCATGCTGTAGCTGAAGTGCTTCATTCTTCCAAAATAATTAACAATTATTCGCAGAAGGCGAAGTGACTATCAGTGAATATTCACCGAGACGAAATCGAGGTGAATATTCACCGATAATAACTGAGCCTGAGGCAGATAATTGTTTTAGTATAAATACACGAGTGATTATTTCAAAGAAACGAAAAAGCAACACGGAAAAATTTTAGCGCGCGAAAGACTACCAGCCATTTTCTTCGTCGAGGTGATTACCGGCTGATAATCCGAGATAGCGAACCAATCAGAGCGCGCGATTTTGTATAATCACCCGAGTATTTATACTAAGAAATGTTAGCGTGTGCATAACCCGAAACAATTCAGCTACGTCATGCAAAACGAATGATGTGGGGTGACACGGAAATCAAGCGGCAAAGTGTTCAAGATTGTTAGCTACTAAAGGAATTGACCTCTGCCATTTAAAAATTTTAATAGCAAATACTACTCTGTTTAACGTAGCCATTAGCTTATTGCATGTATAGACAAAAATAATATTTTGAATGACATCAGTCGTAAAATCAGCGAAATATCTGATATTGTACTTTCATGCAACTTTACACAAATTGTGTAAAACGACTTAAGCATCATTAGAGCACATGTTAACACTGCCTTTAAATTAAAATTAAATTAAATTAAATCACTTTTTGTTGTTCAGTGTCATATGTGGGAATCCCTCGTTATATAAACACCAATGAAATAGGTGAGCCTTCACGCAAAAAATGAGAGTTTAGCAACTCCATGGACAAACACACCGTGAAAGTAGCGAAGGGCAAGTTCAATTTGTGACCCCTACAAGCCAGTTTACTCCATCTGAAAGCAATGGTCTTGCGTATAAGCTGCACTCGTGATTTTTGGCCCAAAACGTATGCCTAAGGGCGGCTTATACACAAGTCTTCCCAGCAATTCTCCTTAACAAGTGCCATACACTTCCTTGAAAATTACTTAAGAGAATCTGATATCAGCTTAATTCAACAATTTTAAGTCGTCTCTATTGATACTTTCATGATATCTTCACATGTGAAACTAACATGTTGCAATGGCAACAATAAATGGTGCCTTAAAATACGTAAGTGAAATGGTTTGTTATTTCATTGGAGTTGATATAACAAATAGAACATTACATGGCCGCTAGGAGATACAAAATTTCTCATGCTGAAAAATGTTCCACTCGAGGAGAAACTTCATATCTAGGTGCAGCCAAGTACCGTCCTTGATATTCTTTACCTGGGAGCAATGCAATAATACTCTTACAAGTATAGCTATTGTTTTCCAACTCTACATCAATAACTACACATACATATTACACTTGTGAACGTTTCATTCAATCAACCCCTCGGGTAATTCACTTTTACCAGTATGATTTACAAGTCCAGCTATTGTTTCCAATACTGAAACAATAGCTACAGTTGTTAATTCCATTTATAAAGTTCTATTGAACTGAATCCTTGCAATAAAGTGTACATACTATATCCACAAGTATAACCATGGTGTAACCAAACAGCAAAATACCAAGGCTATTTCCTTCTGTGCCGAAAACCTATGCTGCGTTCACACCGGAGCTTAAACATGTTCAAACGCTGTTCAGTTAAACATGGTTTGGAATCACTTTGCACAAAACAGCTCTGTCTAAATTCTCTACTGATTTGAAAGTTATTTCTAATGAATCACTGTTACGACTCTTTTTCTCACTATGAGAAAGGATTAGACTTAAATTGCTTGGGAGGCTGGTGTAAAAATTTCAAAACCTAGTTTATCTGGATCAATATCAGTTTCTGGGCAACTGTGCCCCTACCCCTCCCCTAATCCAACAAGTTATAATGAGTTAAAAAGTAAACGTTAATGTTGATTTAGGGGAGGGGTAGGTGCACGGTTGCCCAGAAACTGATATTGATCCGTTTATCTAAACAAGTTAAGTTGGTGTGAATGCGGCACTAGACTAAGGCATAGCCTTAAGTTGGCATTAAAATGCTTTACAAGAAACTAAGCTCAAAATGTCAATCTGTGTTGCTGCTACAGTATCTGGTATTCAGAAAACTGGAATAACACAGTAACTATGACTTGTCTGGTGTCCTGCTAAGACTTGGCCAACCAGGATCTAATGTAAAGAGTCTAAAAAAGGATGTCATCTAGTGCACTCGTGCCTGCTACCAAAGAAGTGATAACTGAAGCTTTCTTCTGGCATAAACAAGTGGATAGTTTTAAGGAAAAGAAAAAATAACGTCACCTTCCACATACAGTATTATCCCTGTTGTGTTTCAATTTTATCGTTGGTTCAAATGTTATTTTCCTTTGTTTCAAACTCATTACCTTACATTACCATACCAAAAAAAAAACAAAGGAAAAGAAAATTTAAACCAAGAAAAAACTTGAACAACATCACTGTTTACCATATCAAAAAACAGGGGAACTATGAAAACACTGCTTTCTTAATCCTTCTCATTCTGACTGGAACTTAAAGCCTCAAAAAGAGGGGATATGGCACAAATTGTTCCAACTATGGGGACCCAGCCTGCATGACTGGTATTCAAAATGGAGGGGGAGGATGATTTCAGGTGTAAGGAGTTGAGCTCTACCAGCCCTGGTGATTTGTGCTCTAACTTCTCTCACTTAAACTCTCCCACTACCCTTTGGACTATGGCCAAACAATACTAATGGAGACTCACTCTTAGACGTTTCATCGTTCCGCTGCAGTCTCGCAGTATTGATTTTAAACCCTTAAAGTTAATTGATTTCACACCCTTAAAGTCTTTAATCAACCACTACTATACCTGGCACTGGAACCAAGACAACTGGCTTACTAAAGATACAAAAAATCCTTAACACCATCAATTTCACTTCAACTACAAGTCTGCAAAATCGTTTTCATTTTCCCCCAGTTCACATACTGTTGACTTGGCAAAGAAATTGTTAGTTTCCTAATAACAGTTCAATGTGCAATACTTTAATATGTTGGAAGTAAAAGACAAAAGGGGTAGGGTAGGGTACCCCTAGACAGGACGCAAGTACAATGATGGGGATCCCCCCAGAGTTACTGCACATCTGTGGCACCCATTTCAAAACCAGGGTGGAGAGTGACAAAATTGTAAGGTTCTTCTCTGAAGATGTATAAAAAAGAAAACCTCCATGAAGCTGCATTGACACACATACAGCTCTCTCGTCACTTCAACTTAGACTTTTAAGCACACAACAGTCCATCACTATATGATTTTTCACTTCAAGTATAACATCTCATTTCCGACTATAATATGAAGACACAATGTAACCACAAAGGGCAGATGATCATCACCGTTTAAATACCAATTTTAATTCTTATTTTAACACCAACATAGTACTCTGTATTTTTGCTTTTTTAGAAGGGGGGGGGGGTGGGGAGGAGGGCTGACATTTTCAACCTAGATTGGAAACTTTTTTCAATTTCATTATAACCATGGGTGCTGTCAATTACAGCATTAAAGTTACTTAAATTTAAAAAGGAAAAAAAAAATAAATTGAACACTTCAGTCCCTGCAAGAATTTTAATTTGATTTGAAAGTGCCAAGAAATTCACAAACATCTTGCCAGGAAAATTAGGTTAAGGAATGGAAAACATGATAAACAAGTCAAAATATTTATTTCAACAGCCCTGAGACTACAGTGTGGGTTGGAATCTGCAGTATTGTGTCTTTATACCACAGTCAGCTGGTCGCATACAGCACCCACCAAGCAATCTCTTACAGCCTGGCGAGCTGCTTTTAAATAGAATAATTCCTAAAGACTTTTTAAAATACCAGGACAGTTCTGATATTGCCTAAATGGAATACCTGTAGGATCATAAAGAGAACATTGACTTTGTTGTGGAACCAGTTTTGCTCATTGTATCTTCATGCGCCTGAAAATAACACGAGATAAACCAAATTTTGATATTTAAAAGCTTGATTTAAGCCTAGAATAGCCCTAACTCACTCCCACGAGCTAATGCACCTATCAATGTTAAGCTGGCGGGGGAGTCAGGGCATGGGGTGGGGATTTGATTGTCTTTGTTGGCCCTGGGGTAGGGCATTTGACTGACCTTGTTCTCCTGGGGGAGGGAATATTTGAATCTTTCTGTGGGTCCAGTCTTGGGATATTTGACAGCCCAGGGTGGGGAAATTTGGTTGCATTTGACTGGAATGATCTGCCCGTGGGCAGGGAATTTGACGGCAAATTTTTCAAAAATGTCAAATCCCCACCCCATGCCCTGACTCCAAACCCCAAATAAAAAAAAATAAAATAAAGGACTTTTTAAGGGCAAAAACTAGTTTTCAAGAAAAGAGTTTTATTGATAAAATCAAAACTCTCTGTCCCCTTTCCATACATGACACATTCAACTAAGTCATATACAATGCCAGATATTTCAACCTTGGCTAATGAAACAATGCTACATCAGAGATCTGATGCATAAAATTCATGCAAAGATCAAAATTTTGTTCCATGTACAAGTTCACATTGTTTACCAGTATTTTGAAAGTCATTTGTGACAAAGGCTTCTTAACAAAATCACTACATTTACAAAAAAAGTGATAGCCGGGCATAATATAAGGAAGACCAAGCAGAGAGATCAAGAACTTTTCAAGGACCTTGAGCAAATTCAAGGATCTTTCACGACACCTGCTAAAATTCACAACCCTTTCAAGTTTGTACAAACCAAGTGTAACAATAATTATCACAACTAAACGTCGCAAAAAGAAGGAATAACTATTGGAAATACACCTCCTTTCAGAAATTTTAACCTGAATTAATTTCTTTGGAACTAAAGTATACAGAGCTATTTACATATTATTCTCTAGTATAAACAAACAAACTTCCAAATGACTCACCTGATAACCTATCACAAACTTTGAAGGAAGACTGAGACGATCCTTAAATTTCCGCCTAAAACACAACAAAACAAATCAGTCAGTTGACAACAATCTCCATCTAAAATGTTCAATGAAATGATTATCCATCTAAAATGTTCAGGGAATGATTCGATAGAATACCCTATGCTGAGATTAGCTTCCTGATCAGCAGCACTTTTAGTCCATATTGCCAGTTTATCTCCCTTGTTACGTATCTGAACTACTGCTCCACAAACGCTGTCTGAGTATTCACCAAATGACTCACCAACAAGTAACATAAGCTACAAAGCAGAATAACAAAGTTAGATACCTTGGCAAGTTACTGAATAGTACTGTACTGTGGTACTGTTTTACTATACAGTGTGATTCTAACTTTTTCACCTGTGGATCATTCTTTGTAAAGCTACTGAACAGTACCGTACTGTGGTACTGTTTGTTTTACTATACAGTGTGGTTCTATCTTTTTCATCTGTGGATCAAACCATGCAGTGTGACCATTCTTTGTAAAGCTACTGAACAGTACTGTAGAGTGATATTGTTTGTTTTGCTATACAGTATGGTTCTAATTGTTGCTGATATTGACATCCAATGTCAATAGTTATTTCAGAGTTCAGGTGTGGGTGGTTCTGAAAGGAGCAGTTTGAACAGATGATGCTACTGAAAACATACAGTTTCAAGCCAAAGTCTATCCAGTTCAATGTGTCTTGAGCCCTTCATTGTGTTGACTAGCCATCGTCCTCCTTGTTTGTTTCTCTCATCTTCCCACATGGGTTCAATCCCTTCCTAAAATGGGGGCAAGTGACAATAAACTAGTTAGAAGACCTGATCAAACACAGGAGTCTAAACACCAAAATTGATTCAGTTAAATCTCTACTGCAAGGTGATACATTAGGAATAGCTAAACCAGGGTTGTTAAAAGGATCCTCCACATAAAGAGTAGATGGCAGAGGTAGTGGTGTTTGTACTTTCTTTCTTTTCAAAAAGTGACAAACCTGATGAGTTGCAGCCAGTGCAAACGTGAAAGTACAAAGCTATGTAACTGCTCATCAACCCTTTTTGACTACCCTGGCTAAACAACTACTTAAAGAGGATTCCATCAGTGCCAATCCTTTCACTCCTGAGATTAAAGCAGTAATTCTGATCAGTGAGTCTCATATACTTCCTTGTATGTCAGTCAAGAGAATTCAATACTGAATCAACTCAATCTGAATTGCCTTGGTGCTATGCATTATTTTCAGTTTCTGTGGTAAAAAGCACCAAGGAGTACAGTTACTACCTTCAGCAGTATATTCTGCTACCCATAATTATATAAGCCAGTATTGATTTTTGTCAAAGAGCACAGTTTTTACCCCAGACCTACAGTTTGAACTCCAAGACACTGGCCACAGTGAACACAAGAAATTGGAATAGTCAAACAAGTTGATAAAGTAATGTAAAATGCTGGTGAAACAAAGGGGAGAATTTGAAATCAGATCAAAAGTCACTTAGAACCTTCTGCCATGCACCCCTTCAGTTACTACTTTCTTTTACATCCTATTTTTTTTTATATAATGAATACTAGCATGATTTACAATAACCCATTTTGCACATTATTTGTATAGTTTACTGTTTCTTGTAAACTATGCACATGTCCATGCTGCTTAATTCATTACAACTTCACGTCAATTTAAGTGTGTCATTTTTTTTTCACACACACCCTTTATTTATCTTCATTATCTTCATCAGTTAATTATAATTACAAAATCTAAGGATAGAAATTTAAATTGCATCAGAGATACAGGGTTTTCAAAATGTTTTGAAGTAGACGTCAGCAACTGGAAGAGTAGGCGGCTGTGTCAATGTTGGGGCCGGAGCCTCGAGCTGATTGCTGTGACAAGAGTAACCGGCCATATAATTTCAAGTAGCCGGCGGAACTCCGGTGGCCGCCGGCTTGTTTTGAAAACCCTGGAGATAATGAAACCCACAGGCATCCTCTGCTAGCAAATAACTTAGGCTAATTCAGGTGGGCAGAGGAAAAAAGGAAAAAAAATAATGAGAAGAAGAAATTTATAACTAGGAAGAAATTAAGAAATGGGTGGTACCACTGGATGTTGTAGTTTGAAGGCTCCTTCTATTCCTCTGGGCTTTCACTTCAGGACCCACAGATGAGCCTCTGAAATCATGTTGAACAGGATTGGATTCATTCATTTTAAATTGCTCAAGAAAGATTCAGTTGTTTCAGTATCATCTGCAACTTTATTTTTACTTGTATATAGATCTTGATAAGAACGCTTTTGTTCAGAAAGCATATTAATAGGATCAGTTTTGATAAAAGTGCTAATTTTTTAATCCAACGGTATCACCGAGGAATTGGCTATGAACCTATACAATAGCATGAATAAATGAATACTCAATGACCCACACAACCTGGGTACACACTTAAACCAATGTGAAGTTGTCATGTGTATAGTTCAATTTTTACCTTGGTTCAAATTTTATTTTCCTTCGTTTTTTGGTACGGTAATGTATGATAATGATTTGAAACAAAGGAAAATATAATTTGAACCAAGGAAAAAATTGAACTACAACATGTACATGGCAGTGACCAACCCAAAAGCTTAAGCTAATTTGACCAATGTGCACATTTTTAATTTTTCACCATTCCTGTAATTTACCCTTATTTTCCTGATTCTTGTAATGTATTGTGATTTCTTTTAAATATTATTTTGTAAATAGTGCAAGATAATAAAAATCTGAATTTGACCACTCTCAATGTTCGACAGAGACATAGTTGTTGAGAAGCCATTCACTCAAATAATCAATTGTATAATAATTTATAAAATGGAGAAAAACATTTACCTTGAATAGAGAATAATCACACCCTGACTGCAATTTGCTAGCTGGTTGAATGTGGTTGTATACGCTGAAAATGTTATAATACTATTGTGAGCACAGCATTAGGTTAAAAATAAACTTGGTGAAATGTAAAATGCCAGAAAGTAATCACACAGTACACAAAAAGCTTTAAGTGTGCAAATAATAATAAAAAAGATAAGAGCAAACTCACCCCCAGAAGTCTTCAACCTGTACCGCAATGAAAATTCACGTGTGTTAAGGATATCACAAGTACAATTAATATCATACATAATTAATAATTTATTTAGTTATTAACCCTTTCCCTCCCAAGAGTGACTTTATAGATTTTACTCTGTCTAATGACAGACAATTTGACTCGTCAAATGGAGACCCATTAGGAGTGAAAGGGTTAAAAACTACCTCCCTTAAACAGTATTAGATTCTCTTTACTAACATGCTAAGAGCTGTATGGCACTCATTAACGAGAATTACGTCTTAGATCTTTGGGGTGAAAAGTTAAAGGTGTATGACAGCTCATATTACTGCAAAGGATACGGTATCAAATGAGATGACAAGACGAAGGTTGGCCTTCCAAGACTTTGTCTTATCATTCTTGAAAAACCACAAAGCCCATTTATGCTGCAGTGGATGTTTAACATAAGAAGCTGGAGCTAGCATCTGTGATTGGCTTGACGCTTGGCTATCTTTACTTTTTTCCTGTGCATTGGAAAGGAAATAGAACAGGAGCACTACTTGTTATTTTGTTTTCTATCTCTGACAAAAGTGAACAGTGACTAAAGAGGCTATTATTAATTGCAGAATACCCGGCTCCTTCATTAACATACTGATAAATAACAATAGGGTCCATTGTAATATGCCTCATTCTTCAAAAGCCTCTGCCACATTTAAATGAACTGGCTGGATATTCTGCAACTGGAATGATTTCCGCACAGGTCCCTACTTAATTAGGTATGCTGTAGCAATACTGTTTCATTCTGCAATAACAGAGAAATGTTTACATGTGCATTACCCTAAACAATTCATCTGCTGCATGCATAATGAAGTAGGGACCTGTGTGGAAATCTTGCCGGAATGATTTCCGCACCGGTCCCTACTTCATTATGCATGCTGTAGTTGAATTGTCATGGGAAGTGCGCGTGCAAACATTTCTTGTTTTCTGGGAACGAAACCGTACGGCTACAGCATGCATAATGAAGTAGGGACCTGTGCGGAAATCTTGCCATCTTGCCCTGCAACTTAGTCAAAGTTTATGCAACAACTACATGACCCACAATGAATAATAAGATATTTCATAACATGAGTAATGTTGGTATCAGATATCAACATTTTTCCGTATCACTTGGAGAATGGTCAGCCAAAATAGCGAATGTTTATACGAAGAACTTTACTGTTTGGAGGAATGTTGAGGACCACAAGAAAACCACGAGAGAGATGGTTAAACGAAGAAATTTAAGCAGGTGACAAAAAAGATTTCGAGACATACGAGCTTGTTAGATTTGCACTGATATGGCTTGCGTCATAATTCGTTCAGTCAAAGATTTGACATAATCACATTGGACTTAACGACAACGCAGAGAAAGTACTTTAAAATAACATCCGTTAAAGAGCACTATCGAGTCATTTGAACATACGAGGTGAAATATTTGTACATTGGTACAACTGTAAATTCATTGCATAACCATTCGAAAACAAAACAACGTCTGAATTTGCTACAACTAATAAAAACACAGTTTAAAGAGAAAATTTAGATATCCGTTGAATTTATCTCATTCTTATAAACTAAGAAAACATTTCAATGTGGTTCCTAAAATCGTTTACATTGGATTCACGGTCGCCAAAATAACGCGCTAGCGGCCTTTTTAGAACGAAGCGGATACCAAGAAAACGTTAAGAACTTGGCCAGAAATAAATTTTACTTATCCTAGTAGCGTCTTACCTCGTCTTTGCTTTGTTCTTTTTGCTCTTTAGTGGCTGATTCATCTCCAGAAGCCATGTTCTTTGAGTAAAACAGGCGTAAAACTCAAATATTTCTCGACCGGTACATCACGTGCGAAGAGAGTACATGCGCACTTCTTTACCGTTGCCCAGTCTTCCTGTTCCAACATGGCGGTGTCACAGCGTTTTGGGCATCCCCGCGTTTTGGGCATCCTCATTCCCATATCCCTAGCGTTTTGGGCATCCCCGGTGGGGGATGCCCAAAACGCTGATCGCTTCGACTTCGCCTAAATTACTTTAGACTGGGGAAAAGTCGGGATTGTTAATCACGAATTTACGGCTAAATAGTGTAGATGCTTGTTAGAATTATATCGTCTGACACTTTTCGCCGGGTTAATTGCACAGAAAAAAAAAACCCATAGGCAGTAAACGTTGGCTCAAAACATGACGAAACTGAAATTTACAACCGCATAACATCGCTTCGATGTACAACACTTCATTGTTTGCAAAGCTTTCAATTTTATTTAATTTAACTGTTTACAAGCGAACAATGCCGCAATCTCCGGCAGCTGCGATCGTCTGATTCCAAACAGCCAAAAACAAGAATACTAAAAAAGAAATCAAAAGACAAACATGAATAGAACTGCGTTTTGCGGTGTTGAATTCATAGTATTCATGACATTTGAGGTCTGTACAACTTTACCCCGCAGCGCTACTTGATACAGGAAAGGCTGTCACACAATTACAGAGGCCTCAAATCATCAGAAATAACCAGAGGTGGTGTGACAATTCGATTACCAACGCGGGCTTAAAAACACGATCAAGAGGGTGCATTGGCAAATAAATAAAATTTGTAACTAACCATTTCTATCGTGTTCTTGTAGTAATCAGGCCAGTAAAACCGCTCTTTGATTTTCTTCAGAGTGTTATCGCGGTCGGCGTGTCCAGAAAAAGGAGCAGAGTGGCTCTCTTCGAAGACCCTCGCTTTATCTTCCTCGGCGATAACAAGTCGTCGAAGCGCTGTGCCATCCTTCTCCTTGGCCACGTAGAACAAGGGCTCTAATTTTGAGTCATACTCAAACTTTTTGGCGAATTTTCTAAGAGTTGTTTTGTCTTGCTTTGTAAAGCCTTCCGAATAAACCTTATTTTTAAGATACTGGAACAGATTTGTATATTTAGCGGAATCCATCTCTAAAAGGTTTACGATTTTCCCGCGAAATCCCAAATTGTTTTGGAGGGGATGACCAAAACACTAGGGATTTGGGCATCCCGGGAGGGTACCGGGGGATGCCCAAAACGCTGGAGTAATATGAGAAGGGGATGCCCAAAACGCTAGGGATATGGGAATGGGGATGCCCAAAACGCGGGGATGCCCAAAACGCTGTGACAGCGGTTTTCTCGCTAGGCCTTTCCAGATTGTGCTCGGCACTTTTTTAGCGCAATTATGCTTTGGGAGCACTATTTTGATCAGAGAGCACTTTTTTGGCCAAAGAGCATCTTCTGTCAACTTTTTTGGTAAACAAGCTAATGTCTAGCTTATTTGAAGCAAATTACTTGATTTTTTGTTTTATATAGTGTAGTGTTTCTATTGTGACGTGTGAGTCACATGATCCCTAGTGCATTATGGGATGCAGAAGGGGAGCATGTGCTCGGGGAGAGAAATAAAAATTGTTATCGTTGTTTTTGTGCCGGAATCTTTTATTCTACTTGGGCCCGAAACACCACATATAGCAATTTCAAGTTCCCTTGACTACAAATAATATCTCAACTAGGCTAAAACTGGTGATTTCGACATTTGATTGGGTATCCATTCCTGTGGTACATCGGTAACTACAAATATTGGGTAGCCTGTGGGCTGTTGAACTAGTTAATAACTAATCTAACGCCTTATATGTTAGCCAGAAAAGCAGATATGGTATTATATAAATGAATATTGTTTTAGAGTGGTTTCCATAAACCCGTGAAATATTAGTGTTGAAGGTACAGAGTAGAAGGTAAGAAAGCACAAAAGCGAACAAAAGCATTTATAATAGTAAGTTGTTATATACTAAAGTGTGTTTCACAGGCTTATGGAAACTACTCTGACTAACGCATTTATGTAATAAAAGTATTATTCGTTATTTGTGCAATTATTGACTTGTATTCAATGGAAACTTACCTTTTAGTTGCAAATCTAAATTGGAAAGCATCTTTTCTTTCAAATAATTAAAAATATTCAGTAGCACTTTTTTCATTTTTGGAGCAACCTTTGAGCACTATTTTGGTTTTGCAGCACTTTTTAAGCATCTTTTGGGCATTTTTGGGAGCACTTTTTTAGCTTTTTGGGAGCACAATCTGGAAAGGCCTATTTCTCGCACGACCATGGGAGGTAAACAGGCAGTTAAATATTGTATTTCCAAATTTTTAGCCCTTCTTCATCCCTATCCCCTATCTACCTTGGCCGTCTCTCCTTCCTCCCTTTACAGACTTGTTTTCCTGTCTCCCTTTCTCCCTGTTTTTACGTCCTTTCTCCCTCCTACATGAACCGTCAGGCCTAACCTCTCCCTTCTGTACTGGCGGTTAACAGTTTTAGGTTGTGTGTTTTCTTACCTCTTAGTTAGTTGGGGGAAATAGTTTCGCCTTTAGGATCTGTGACAAATTCGCTCATAGAGTAAAATAATTTTGCAGTCGAAAGATGGCTTACGTACAGAAGTTGGCACCGTTCATCGGTCTTCTTATAGCCAATCAGAAGTTGGGAAATAGTTTTCTGGTGGAAAAGTTTTTGATTTTACTTCTAAGTATTATTGAAATTGCAAGGTGAAAAATGGGTCAAAACTACGTACAATAATATTGAGTGACCTGCCAGTTAGAAAGGGATCAACCCCCTCCCCAGGGTCCTCTTCTACTCGGCCTCCGTGGCGAGAGAAGCGGGAAGAAGAGAAACCCTGGGAATGAGGTCGGAAAGGGACAAAGCGAATTAGTCCGGCCTCTGGAGGCCACAAAACTGTTGTTTCTCATACAAGTGAGATAAGTCAGGTAATCTTTCCACAAATTTACAACGAAGACTTTCTTTTATCTTCTTGTGTCCTAAAAAGGCTAGCCTCCTCAGAAGAACGCGCGAAAAGGCTATACCAAGTGCAATTTAAAAGTTAAAAACGACCCACTGTTTTCTAAACTGCGCGCGCGAGTACACTTGAGCTCGCGCGAGCACACTTGAGCGAGCGCGTGCTACACGTTTCATGACGAAGTCCTCCACCCGACACAAAGCCATGAGGTCTCTTTTCAAACTGATTTTCTTCTTTCTCCTTTTGCCGCTCGTTAATCTTTCAACGCTCTGCGAAAAGAAGCCAAGCCTCATCCAATGTGTCGCGCTTAGAAATCGATACATACGTCCCATTAAAGAAAGCTGTAACCCGCTCAAAGGAGACTGCGGGACAGGAGACCTGGTCGACCCGCGGGTGGCAAACTGCCAATTGCAGTTTTCAGGAAATGTTTTCCACTCGCTTGTTGAAGGATTTAAGATCAGCTACGGTTATCGTTGTTTTCCGAACATTCCCGAAGCGAATTTGTTCCACGTTAGGAATGTTGGACCGAGTTATGGCGAACCGCGATGCGTGCCGATTAATTTCGATCGTTACGGGAGTTTTGTGTGCGGAGGGCACGGTACTCGTTGTGTTTGTGATGCGCCCCCAGAAAAAGATCCCACACAAACCAACTGGTTGAGAAATAAATGCAGGTAATATAACTGAAGTAACTATAGTACAGAGTCAAGAGATTTCACCATTATTTGTAAAGCTACTGAATATTACTGTACTGTGGTACTGTTTGTTTTACTATACAGTTTGACGTGGTTCTAACTTTTTCATCTGCGGATCAAACCATGCAGTGTGACCATTCTTTGTAAACCTCTTAAAGTTCTGTACTGTGGTACTGTTTGACTTGTCACATAATCCAGTTCTATATATTTATTCTTTTCAGGTGTCAATACTTTGTAAATCTGTGTCGCATTCCAGGAGTCTGTGCATACCAAAGTCGTTGTAAGATGTGGGGGTCTGAACTCCGCTGTGAGTGCCCCGCTGACAGTGAGAGTTGTCGTCTCGGAATAAATCAGTGTACAGCAAATCCGGGACTTTGCGAAGAAAATAACGGAACGTGCATTGAACTCTATGATAAGAATGTTGGTTGGATGATGGGCAACGAGGAAGAAGGCGACGGGTTTGCGTGTCTGCCAAATGAAGTTCTCCACTTTCTGAGCGAGAAAACACACTACTGTGATGTGTCGAAAACAACGTTTACGAGACCAGGAGGAACAGAGCCAAAGAACGAAATAGATTTTTGCTGTTATCGAATGCTGACATGCGCAGAGGGGAAGAGCATTCCTAAGAAAGGTACAATCTTCAGCTACAGAGCGTGTTATTGTAACGTAGGGTTCCGGAAGTGTCTTATAGCCGTTGGGTACGACATAAAGTTCAAAGCCAAAGTGGCTTCTATGATTCATGTTGTGGACAACATTGCACATTGTGAAATCGACGATGGGGAGAGGTGCGATCCTAAGCGTCCTGGAACTTGTAAAAAAGGAGATCTTATCAACCCTAAAATTGCTCACTGTCGAGTCGATTGTAAAACTGGACCTCTTCTTCCAATCTGGGCACGCGCATGCGCCATAAGGCAGTGCAAACCACCCAATCACCGACCAAATCTCCGAATTGTCGATGTGCCTCGCAATGAAGAAAGCTCGCTGTGTAAACCGGTTGAGAAGCTGCCAGTCATGTGTGGACACAGGGATACCAATACACGATGCGCGTGCGACGGAAAGCCGAACACGTCCGGATTCACCGATCGATGCCGATGTCAATTTTGGCCCGATGATTGAATTCCGAATATTCCAATTATTATCACTATTTCTCCACTATAACTTACTTTTGTATACGATTAAAGCGACTAGTAATAATGTGAATCCAAATTAAATGAACTGTTAGTAAACTTTACTATTAGTTGTGAAGGTGAATTAATCAACATGACACGAGCATGGGACAAAGGAAAAATTCTGAGTCCCCGACAGGAATCGAACCCATGACCTCCCGAACACCGGGCGGGCGCTCTATCCACTGAGCTACGAAAACTGATGGAGAGCAAGGTCATTTAACTGAGTTCATATATGACAGGTGTCCTGCATACTGCTAGGATCAACGCTATCGAGGTCATCGTTGTTTTCAGCGAGCGAACTTCAATCGCCTTGACCGACGCATGCGTATCAGCTTACGGTGCTCCAAAATACTGAGGGAGGGGGATAACCAATCACAACGTTGGACAGAGACATAAGGGACGGACCATTAGAAAAGTGATGGGGGGGGGGGAAACCAAAAAAAAATTCATGCAAGGGAAAATTCCGAAAAAAAAATTCATGCAAAGAAGAAGGTAAAAAAAAAATTCATGCAGAAGGAAGGTCCAATTGTGACTCTTTCACACGTAGTAAAAAAAATTCGTGCAGAGGGGTTCACCTGAAAAAAAAATTCCTGCACAAGCAGTGAGCGAAAAAAAAATTCGTGCAAGCTGAAAATTCCCCAGCCCCCCCCCCCCCCATCACTTTTCTAATGGTCCGTCCCTAAATTCCACCCCCTAATAACGCGCAACTATCTTGACTCTGGAGGTCACTTTCGCTCTGCTCACGTCAAAACGTCAGTCAACGTCATCAACAATTCTTTTCAGAACTATAATAATAATAGTAATAATAATAATAACAATAATAATAATAATGATAATAAATATTTAAAGAGGATGTTCTCATCACATTATGTGGTTTTCAGGGAGGTCCTCACTAATTAGGTTAAAAATTAAAAATTACTAAACTAATTTCAACAATTTAAAAAGTAAGAGAATACACATACAGATGAATAAAATTCTGAAAGGAACTGAATGTCAGACTACAAAATTAGAAATACTTAGCAATTAAAAACTTTTTAATTTAACACTTAAAAATTTTACATGGCATATAGGCTTTCTTAAAGCATTGAACTACTGAACAGAACTACTTAGACCCTGATGATCAAAATCAATAAACAACTACTGACACTCCTGGGTTAAACCCATCTAAAGAGGGGATAGTAATTTGCTACTGAGGGGGAGGTAGAAGAGTGAGCTGGTTCAGAGAGTAAATCAACCAATGATAACTCAGCCAGATTTAGTCATTTAGTTACCTTGGCAACATTATAATACTTGTGCGTTTTATTCTAAAAAAACATTTTTTTCATATTTGAAATGGCTAAAATTACCTTTCAAGAACCTTTTCACAATCGTTTTAAAATCATAACACATGGAATTACTTTACAATAAGAAAGTGTTTTCTATGGATTTGATTGGTCTATCTACCTGAATCTGGGGTCTTTTATTTATATCCGAGGTTTAACCTCATTCTGAATGCGTTGCCGTTCGCAACGAATGAAAAGAAATGGAACTTTCCCTTCTTTCCCGTACAAAAGCCTGATCAGCTTCTCTTTATCATTTTTAGGTTTGCTTCTCTTTTTCTTGAACTTCTTGTTTGCCAAGCTTTCTTTCTTCAAACGAAAGGAAGTTGTGCCAACGAAGCTAGTTGTCGGGTTTAGTCGTCACGTTTCGGCCTTCCCTGTCTCTATTTTGAATTTCGTTGTCGCCATCAAAACTGGCACTCATTTCAAAATCGTTATTTACGTAACGGTATCTCATCGCTAAGAGTAGGAAAACTGTGGCATTTATCAACATCAACCCAGCCAATAGGAACATGTATTTCTGCAGCGAACCATCATTGAGATTTTCTGGGTACCAGCTCCCGTCCGAGGCGTGTTTAACAATGGAGGCCAAGGCTCCTGCTACGTAGTAACCTATGCCAATCATCGCCAGGCACACTCCCATCACCACTCCGCGCAAGTCAATTGGGGACTGGGAATAGGCAAATTCAAGACCTAAAGGGAACGCAAAAGCGAGTTTTTCTTTAGCAGTCATAAGATGTCAGTGGTAATTTCAAATTCAAGTTCGTTTTATCCACACTGTTTTAAGTAACAAAAATTATCAAAATGGCAGAAATAGATCGAGCATATATAGGAGGCCATTACCCTCCTAATATCCTGGCATACACATGTGAAATGACGCCTTTAAGTGAGAGATGGGTAACAGCCAAAGGAGCAGAGCTCTTGGTCGGGGGACTACAATAGTTCAGTTACCAAATAAGAGAAATCAACATTTATAACACTAGCCTGACTTAGAACAAGTGACTGAGAAGAAAAGCTTAGTTAAAGTTACTATCTTTTTTAATTTTTGCATTTTTTAAATTTTTTTTTTTTATTTTCTTGGTTTTTGATTAGCTTTTGATTTTA
Organism: Ricordea florida; assembly: GCA_949710005.1. NCBI lineage: Eukaryota > Metazoa > Cnidaria > Anthozoa > Corallimorpharia > Ricordeidae > Ricordea > Ricordea florida. The sequence goes on along the minus strand of OX453283.1, from coordinate 26,440,123 downwards.
TATTTTTGTTTTTTTTTTCTTTTTGTTGTTGTATTTGTTTTTGTTTCTGTCCCTGTTTTGTTTCTGATTTTGATTTGTTCTTTTGTTTTGGTTGTTTGTTTGTTTTGTTTTGTTTTTGACGCTGTTTTTGTCTTTGTTTTTCTGAGCATGATGTTCAGATATCCCGGCGGCGCAATGAGCAGTGACTCAGCGTGAAAACTTGGGGCAACTGGCCATTTATGGGCTCCTTCTTTGACCGATCGATAGAATTTGTGTTTTTTTTTTCTTTTTTACAGATTTTCGGAATCAAAGGAAATCTTACGCGTTCCCCCACCCCTACTCCCTACCCCTACCCCTACCCCTACCCCGTACCCCTTACCCCCTACCCCAAACAATGTTGAGATGTGATTCTGTGTACTGGAATACCTTGGCGATGGACAAGAATGTGGTGCCGTATCGGTAATCTCAACATTGAGAGGGGAGGGGAGATTTTTAACAATTAAGGGAGTGATAGCCATTTAAGTTGAAGAAAAGATTGCAGTTCTGCGCGAGTTGCTCGACTCCATAATAATGAGTTGTCAATACAAATACAAACCTGTAACAGATACCAAAGCTTCACTGGTTCCCTGCAAAATGTACTGTGGTACTTGGTAAAAGACACTCATGGTTGACGCATTCACAGGCGAATCGAAGGCGTCTTGTCGAATTGTGCCATACTTCTTAATATACTCCTTTCTCTCAATTTCAATAATTCCCGCCAAAACCACCGAACCAGCCGCGAACAACAAACCAACACCGATTCTGCGTAGTGGAGTAAAGTTAACACCCAATCGACGAAGGCCTGGGTACACAATGCGATCGATGAAAGGAATAAGAACCAATAAGGAGACGATTTCAAAAACGCTCAGAGAGGCTGCCGGGAAAGATAACGTGTTGGACATTTTTAAATTCATGTAAGAGGCTTGTAGGACGTACGTTGTGAGGCCCTATGATGAACAACGAGAAAGAGTTATCAGTTAGTTACGAATTGCGGTATTGACCAAGTGTAAGGTCAACATGGCTGCTTATTAGCTGAGTTCTTTTTTACGTTTTCATTGACTGAGATGAAGTCGAGGTAAAAAAAAACGCAAAAAATAACGAGACCAATATCCAGCCATCTTGACTGAACAAGTCAGTAAGGGATTTGAGACCATTTTGTTTTGTTTGTTTCCATCTTGCCCGTTCGAATAGCCAATCAAAACTCAGGATTTGCCTCATCTTTCCCGCTCGAATAGCCAATCAAAACTCAGGATTTGCCTCATCTTGCCCGCTCGAATAGCCAATCAAAATTCAGGATTTGCCTCATCTTGCCCGTTTGGGGGAACCAGCCATACAAGGATCAAAGTCAGTTTTTGGGTAACTGTGCACCTACCCCTCCCCTAATCTAACATTAACACTAACTTTTTAACTCATTATAACTTGCTGGGTTAGGGGAGGGGTAGGTGCACAGTTACACAGAAACTGACATTGATCCGTATATAATAAAGGAAAATAACGCCGCCTCAAGCGAAGTAAAAATGGCACTGATCAAGTCAAGTGAATCTCTATCCTGGGGAATCTACCAAAAATACTTCTTTACTACTATCAAACTTACCTGACCAAATACTGTCCAGTAGAAGATGAACGTCAGGAAAATAGGGAAAAGCCCAATAAGGGACTTGACACTTTCCACCATCTCCCCAGAGAACTTCCCTCCCTTCCTTATCTTACTTCCATCCAGCCAATGGTCGGCGTGCTTTCGGCACCCAATCAGATTCCACAATCCCTTGCCAATTATCATTAACGTGTCAACTAAGTAACTCCCCTGCGGCGGATGCAAGATATACTGATTTCGTCCAATCACAAAAAGGGCCAGACCTATGCACATTGTACACACCGTTACTAGGTAACCGTAGAAGAAGGATACTTCCTGCTGGATGTAAACAACCAAGGTGTAGGCGAGCAGCGAGCCAACCTGTATAAACCAGTAAAACCAGTCAAAAAACTTCTGAACCATTTCCTGTCCCTGACTCTGTACTTGGTCCGCCCCCATAGGCGACACGTTAGCTTTGATTCCTCCTGTTCCCATTGCTATAAGAATAAGAGACACTGCAAGAAAAGCTTCCTTGCTTGCGATGCTCATCGCATAGCCTTCTGGGTAGCTGTAGGTCGTGGCGGTAAGGATAATGGTACCTGCGGTGTAAAGCAGCGAAGAACCATATATGGTGTTGTAGCGGCCCAGGAACGTGTCGGCTAGCCATCCTCCAATCACAGGCGTGAAGAAGCATGTTCCTATGGAAGAGCCGTAACCATGGTGATAAAGTTCAACAAAGAAATCGAAACTAACAACGAGAACTAATGGTTATTTAAGAGCTGTAATAAGGTAATATTTTTTGACAAAATTCAAAGTGTTTGATATCTGTAGGTGATCAAATGGTTTCGAGTGCAGTTTATTAAATTTTTTAAACACTGAAAAAATTGCACGAGCCTCTAGGCCGTCTAGGGCGAGTGCAATTTGTTTTCTTTGAAGGATTTACAAGTGCTTATTAAAACAGAATTGCACTCGAAATCATTTAATGACTTGTTAATGATATACATTCAAAAAATTTAATTTTAAATTTCTGCACTATTTGGGATTAATTGACATGCTCTCAGGTAATCAACGCTATTGAAATTTTTGCATGCATATCATTGGCGATCAAACGAAATTATTCAGAAGGAGAAATTAACGAAGCCAAAACGAGCCGAGTTTCATTAGATATCCAAGCACGTCACGGTGTCTGATTTCCTTTGTCTTTCTCTTCTGCATTAGTAATGAGTTTGAGAAGAGCTTTCCACCAATTCCTATATTGACAGAATCCAGGAATCACTCACCTTGAAATGCAAGAGTGATGGTACTCGGCAAAGGAGACTTAAGCTTCAAGACGTCTTTGCAGTAAAAGACTAAGTTAGCCGCCACACCGTAGAAGGTCAAGCGCTCACACAGCTCAGCGAACAAAATACAAATCAAAACCAACAATTTGCTTCTTTTCAACTGTGGGCGAAGAGCCCGTGTCCTAGTTCCCAGACTTCTGTCTGATGCACGGTTGCCGTCTTCCTCGAGCAAAGGCCTATTGTACATGTCATCCTGGGAAGCCATGGTTTCTGGAGAAAATGAACGCAGATAAAGGGTCATAAAGAAATTATAGAGGAATATTGGTGTAGCGGTTTCTATGTTAGAATTTTGATTTGAAGGTCAGAGGTTCAAACTCAGGTTATGGCAGCTGGTTTGTCTCTCAGCTGGTAGGCGGGCAAATCTACCGAGAGCTAGCCCCTCAATTAAAATATGGAAGAAAACAACTGTTGTATTTTATACAAGAAACTGGATAAATCAAACGAGTTGAAGTTATACCACCGTAAGGTAAAAGGGAGGTGCTGACATTTCGAGCGTTAGCCCTTCGTTGGAGCGAATAACGAACGAATGAAGCTCCGACGAAGGGCTAACACTCGAAACCTCAGCACCTCCCTTTTACCTTACGGTGGTATAACTTAGTTAATCAACTCGTTTGATTTATCCAGTTTCTTGTGTTTCAATTTCCCACCGACGCAGCACCAGTTTTTTCAGAAACTATCCCCACAATAAATGTTGTATTTTATAGTCTAAAACATGCTTAGGGGCACAATATTTTAAAGTCTACTTATGTTATGATACCAGGCAAGTGATGCCTGGTTCCACTAACGACATACATGTATGCACTGTTCAGTAACGTAGAATGGTCACATTGCACTGTTTGACTCTGTTATGTCGTCTGCTAGGACGGAGTCAAATATTGCAGTGTGACCATTCTACAGTACTGAACAGTGCATGCATGTACGTCTTTAGTGGAACCAGGCATAACTCGTCTGGTATTATAACATGAAGCAAATCTTGGCGGTCCGGTTATGCAAAACATGACAAAGAGTCGCAAGAGGTTTACACGCAAACGTAGCGTGACAAAAACTAGACAGCAAGTATTATCAAAAGAGCAGAATTACGTGAAGTGTTCACGTGATTAGGGTAGAAAGTCACGCTATTTTATGAGACAAAAATTTGATAAAATATGACTGGTTCGGTATTGAATTCTACAGTCGCAACATTTAACTTAACAGACAACTGTACGAACGAGGAATTCTGAAAATAACGTGTGACTCATATTCCCAGCTAAAACTGATTGATAAACAACTTCCGTTGACCGAAGGAGATCGAATTCGGAAATAGTACATCCCATCTTTAAAATTAAACGACAACGCAAAACAAACTAGTGGTTAATGCCTGGTTATTCAAAAGGAATCCTATTCTTTTTGATATGAATTATGAAAAAGCATAAATAATTTGAACAGTGTCTTAGAAATTGTATTAGTAAACAACATAACCCAAAAATATTTCCTAGCAAGTTTTGGACGAACGGACGTAATTATGATTTGCCTGGTTCGACTGTCTACGCTTCAATTTAGCATTAATCGGTTTGTAAGAATATGTCCACAATACATGTTTTGAATGATAAGTCAATTACCTAATGTTTTTAAGTTCCGTGCTAGCCCAAGGGAAATGCTCCTGCTCGAAGTAGCGGCTTCTATGTTCACTTCAGTTCCTTCGGCGAAGCTTCGCTTGAACACGGCAAAAGAACCACTTGCAAGATGCCGTCACGTGCAACTTCCGTGATGGTATTAACGCTCGGTTGGAATGGAAACTAAACTTAACTTACACCACAACTAGGGGATATTCATGAAGGTTTGATGACACTGCATTGTTTGACCCACAGATGAAAATGTTAGAACCACACTGTATAGTAAAACATACAGTACCACAGTACAGTACTCAAGTCCGGTTAAGTAGCTTTACAAAGAATGGTCACACCGCATGGTTTGATCCACAGATGAAAAAGTTAGAACCACACTGTATAGTAAAACAAACAGTACCACAGTACAGTACTGTTCAGTAGCTTTCCATAGAATGGTGACAATGCATGGTTTGATCAAAACAAAGATCCACACTGTATAGTAAAACAAACAGTACCACCGAGTACAGTACCGTTCATTAGCTTTCCATAGAATGGTCACACTGCACGGTTGTATCAAAGTTAGAACCACACCGTATAGTAAAATAAAACAGTATCACTACAAATGCTGTTCAGTAGCTTTACAAAGAATGGTTACACTGCATGGTTTGATCCATAGATGAAAAAGCTAGTTAGGACTACACTGTATAGTAAAACAAACAGTACCACAGTACAGTACTGTTTCGTTGGTCACACTGCACAGTTTCATTCAAGGGTGAAAAAGCTAAGCATTGTCGGTATCAACGAGTCTATAAACATCGACTGTCACGGATTGATATCCGAAGAGTAATTATATAACCATACTGCTTTCAGCGCACATATAAACAAGTCATATTTGCCTAAAATATTGCTGTACTGGTTATACAATCCTCGTAACTGAATTGTTTTCCGATTCATTATTTGGCCTTGCTAAACCTAACAGTTAGATAATTAAACATTAACATGACCTGTTACTGCCGTACGAAACGAGCAGCGCTGTACAGCGCCGCAAAAGCGCTTCAAAATAGCTGTACAGCAGATATGCAGCCGATTTGCAGCGTTTTGAAAGCCTTTCAACAGCCAAAGTGAAGTTGCAGCGGGCTGCAAAAACGCTGTGCAGCGCCTGAAGGCCGAAAATTCAAAAGTGCCAAGGACGTGGAACGGAAACTAGAAAGTGATGGCACCTTGGATGAGTTTCTGAAAGGTGATGAAGCTTACAAAGGTAAAGCGGTCGATAAAGCTGTCCCTGTACAACAAAACTCTGCACAGGCGGTGAAAGATTCAGATGAAGAGTATGAGCCTCCATCTAAGCAAAAAGCTCATGAGGATATTTGCAAATTAGGGTGAGTAGGAATTATTTTGTGATTCTTTCGTGTCATATATATATTGACATATAAGCTTATTTTCTGCTTTTCTGAGGTAATTTTCATCTAGAGGCTATGAATACAAAAATTGATTGGGTCATACAGCTTTCTTTTGATATTAGATATTTTATATGATATTCTTTTTGCCTGTGTTCTTCAACTTTCAGTTTTGGTTCGCTGTGTAAATACTCGACCGTGTCAGAAGAGACGATTCACTCTAACAAAAGTGAGACTTTGCAATATTTCACAAGTTGATGTGAATAATTTAGCCTTACTTTCATTGTTATCGGCATCTCTCTCTAAAATGATGAATAAACTTTCTGTAAGATATATCTCAGGCATTTACATTTGAGTTCTACACACACTTTCTGGCATGTTCTACGAGTCCTACCAGCTAGTATGAGCCTTTGTAAATTACAACTGGTATTTTGTGTTTCTTGCAGCATTAGTATTCCAGAAGGATTATTCGTAGGGACAACGTCGTCCATTGTGAAGTTGATCCAAGACTTCAATGAATTTTTCAATTGTCCATCCAATCAAGGGAAATGTAAAGGTAACCTTTAGTTCACTGTCTGTACGAAAATTTAGTGCCTTAGTCTTGTTCAACTGTGACGCCTTCTGTTGTCAGATTTGCTAATAGTCATATTTCATGTACTGTGGAGAGTGTTTTGATCAGAAAATGCATGTATGTTTAGATTGGCACATTTCAAAGAAAGAACAGAGCTAGTGGCACTCTATTCCTCTAAAATCTCTTTCTTGTGGTCTGCATGTCACCAATGAACAGAACATTTATTTGTTTGTATGCATTTTTTTTTTTGCCATTTTCTCTGAAATGATAATAAAATGGACCTAACTTACCAGTGGTGAATTATTGCAATTTGTTTGCGCAAATATTGATCACTTCACCGGGGAAATTTCTTGCACACTTCCTATTTTCCTTTTATTGCATTTTAGGAAAGCTTGTCCTCACTGCACATGGAAAGAAAGGCTTTGGTGGGGCAATGACCTTCAACTTCAGCTGCTGTGGATGCTGGTTGACAACAATCGACTACAAGAGCAGTCAGCTTGCATTGGATTCAAGGAGACAGATTGTGTCCGATCCTTGGCCCTTTCCTTAGCCTTTTTTATTAGTGGCCATGGTTATGCCTCCTATAGGAAAACATTGGGAAGGGGTCTGGGTCTGGGAGTAACATCAGAAAAACCATTTTTGGAGGTTATAGACCTTGCCCTACCACACATCAAAATGATGTGTGATGATGCAAAGCATCATATGAAACAACTCTCACCTGAGCAAATAGGTAGCTGGTCCAGAGCTGTAACATGCTGTGATGGGTGCTGGCTAATACGGGGTCACTTCAGTCAAAATTGTACCTTTGTCATAAAAAATTACATTACAGGTGCTCTTCTTTATTATGGGCATCTGTCTATGCGAGGTGCAGACAGAATTTGCGATGAAGAATTATGGGAAGGCACTGCTAAGTCAGCTGAGGGTCATTTGAGCCAAGTGCTTTGGGCTAAGGCAAAAGAAGAAGACCTGAAAGTTGAAGTAAATTGGCAGGATGCCGACTCTTCATCTGCTAAAGGGTTCAGGTATTCATTTTCAAATGAGCAGGAGTCAAAGATTATGTTGTGTGGGGGGCACGTGGGAAGGGCTCATGGAAAAAAGTTGGAGGACATTAAAGCTATGTCATCATTTTCCCCAGCATATATTGCCCTGCACAAATCAGAATTTCCTGCAGTTGAATCAGTGAAATGCTGTTGTGCTGGTAAAAAGCATACATTTGTTGCTACAAAGAACAAACCTGCTTGTGGTTGCATTGGTCCAGGATTCATTCAAAATGCCAAGCGTAATCACTACTGTGCTTTGGTTCAGGCTGGCAACAGCTCCCAAAAGTACAGAGATACCATGCTGACTCTTGGCAAATACCACGGCAGGGACATTCATGAGTGGGAGGGGGGATCATGTTCTTTTCATCCACTGGTGAAGTGTAAATGTAAAGAGTGTGTGGCAGATGAAAATGGGTTTTACCCGGACATGAAGTGCCAAGGTCAGCCACATCACTCTACTCACCCCCTGAAATGTGAACTTCATGGACTGGCGTATGAGATAGAGTGTGCTGACAGGGCCAAAAAAGCAGAGGAGGTGATACACCAAGATATGGGTAAGGGACATTCAAACCTCCCAGAGGCCACCTTTAGTGTCTTAACAAAATTCAGGGCCAAGGATACAAATTTGCATCAGAAGCACTACCAGGCCTCTACAAATTTGGGCCTCATTCAGGCCAATATGACCTGGTGCTTTAAAGAGAAGGGTCCCCAGTACCACTGGATTGTGGACTTATATTCAAGATTGGGACTACCAATTCTCAGTGGAATCCAGAATATGGTATGTTTTTTCTTTTTTTTTAACAGTTTTATTATTCATAGAAACTACCAACTGTCAGTTCCTTTAGTTCAATCTCACAACCACGGATGACCAAGAATACCAGAATAAAATTACTAAATGGTAAATAGCAAATTCAAGAGTCCAAAACATTATTATTGCATGCCTTTTTTCCAAGGGGTTTCTAGGTGTTACAGATTTATAGGTACCCAATGGATATTTGTGTCTGCTGCAATAAGCATAATAGTAAATATAGATATCACAGTGCACTAGTTGAGATCTCTGGCAAAACACCTCACTCTCATAGCACCCTTCTCCACAAGCACAGAGGAGATGGGGACCAGCAAAGATAATGCGTGGGGGTAACTCTGTAATGGACAAGTATCCGATCCAGGGGGGGATTTACTTTCAGTAACTTTATGCCACAGAAACTGAGACAATTTATGGCGTGAATGCATGAATGTATTACAAATGCAGCAGACACCCAAAAAACTTGTGGTTATGAGAACAACTGCACTTCATATAGAATCATTCACTGTATTACTTTTCTCTCAGTGCCAAAAGGATAATGAAGACCGCATGAAACGGCTTGAACGTTACAGGACAGAGGCGGGAAAAAGGAAAAGGGTACAGAGAAAAATTAGTCAATCAGAGGAACAAGAATTAAGGTAAATATTCACAATTTAAATATCCATTTGCAAGTGAAAAATGGTGTGTTTTTTATACACTACATTGAAGTATCATCACAGGGTTTCTTTCTGAGTCCCCAGCTGTTTGTCTTTGTCAACGTATATCATGCTGTTTTGAATGCCATTATATTTTTGGCCTGTGTTGTTATTAGCTTTGTGTGGCGATTTATAGTGAGCAATCTATTTTTACAGGAAGAAGTATGTGAAAAACTGTCAGATAAGACACACCTACGGAGAGGATGAGGATGAAGACCGAATGGAAGCGGAGGCTATTTGTCTAGCAGAAAATGCTGTTCGTGATGGATTGGGTGGCATGCCAACGATTCCTGAAGGTGCTGCAGTTGCTGCACCAGAATCGGCCATCGTAACTGTCGGGGGCAAAAAGTGCAAATGGTGCCACAGTAGCACCCATGTGAGGAGAAATCACAAAGACTGCCCCCATAACCCAAAAAATTTAGCAAACTCCATGTAAGTTTGACAAAAACATTCCATAACAAAAGTAATGTACACTTGTATTTTTGAAAAGAAAAGGTAGCAAACAATTGTTTGTGTTGCTCCAAATCCTTACATTGGATTCAGTTTGCATGGGTAGTTTGTATAGATTGGGCTCTATAAAATTTTATCAAAAAATTCTGTATTGTCATAGAAGCAAAATAGACACGTTTCTTGTCATTTGTCAGTCACAAAAAAGGAAAATACAAAACAAAAGAAAGATTACAAATTTAACTAGAGTGAATAATAATTCCACATCGGAAACCGTAACAAAAAAGCAATACACTTGAGGGCAGATCAAAAAATTACAAATGACTCAATCTCCTGGCCATTTAGCATGGTATAAGTCCTTGAAGGTGACCTTGTAAACCTACAGAAGAATGAATTTTAAATAAAATCAGTGAGAACAAATATTTACTTTGATTACCTGTGAGAGCCATGGCAGAAAGCAAATTCACAAAGCAAGCCCATATCACTGATAGTAGTGTTGTTCTGAACCCCCCTCCCCCAAACCCCCTAGCCACAACAGTTTGACATAGGCAAGAGTAATTACATATCATTTAAATTCCTACCTTCGTCTAGAGTATGGAGTTAAAATCAAAATCTTACCGCTGATGTTTCAGGATCAGGGTATTCTCGAAGATTTTCATCCAGCAGGTCCCTTATGGCTACTTTCAATGCCTCAGGATACACATATGTTGGATTTACCTTGCCTTGAAACATCCCTGTGCCGATTTTGTTTCCAAACTAAAAAGGCAAACAGAGACGATTGCAATGATGATGTTATAAGCATTAGAACTTCATCAATAAGACGAAGATAGGATACTGCACTGTTGCAGAAATATAGTTTGTTTATAAATTGCATATTGGTTCGCAAAGTAACAATGGACAATCTACCACGTCCGATAATTCGCAAAGCCGGGAGATGACCAATATGTACGCGGAAAAAATGCAGAACAGGTAAGTAAAAAACTAAAATCACACAACAAGAGGCAAGAGAAAGAAATCTCTGAGGTTCTTACCCACAAAATTCCATATATTCGGCGATAGAAGCGCCGCCTTGCTTTCTCAGCTGTTTCTCCGTCCTTCTGCGAAAATCCTCGAATGAGGCGCCTGAGTCCTGGAGGAGTTCCCGTGAAACTAGGGGACAAAAAAACAAAGTTAAGCCATAAAGAATGCCTTCAACAAGCGACAAATATGATTAATAAAATGACTATTTACCCGTTATTCTTGAAGGCTTCTTCAAGCGGACGTGTTCCCTCGTGGCCTGCCATGTTGAAGGAGGGTCTTACATTACAGATTACAAGGTTTTATTTGATCGAGCTGTCAACAAGACGATCCTGTGGGATATCCACAGCATGACGCTACAAGTATCGTTTTCCTTTTTTTACCGCGAAAATGGCCGTAGAAACGAGATTTTACTGCCCAATAAATCAGACAGTTTTGTTTCTACTGATCTAAAGTTTTGCATACATGTTTTTCAAACCTTTATCTAACAGATGTTTAAAAATAACAGCAATCTGGAAGGGTCAATCTAGCCTCCAGGAATACCTTAAAGCGCTTGACAGCGTTTTGCAGCTGTTTGGCATCCCACCGATAGCTGTGAAATAGCTGCTAACAGCAGCTATCTCCATCAAGCGCGTGACAAAAACACAACAGTCAAATAACTGACGCGAGTAGGGGGAAAGTGACAGTTCTAGGCCAGCACTTCAAGACAAAATACTGCAAACGTGCAGGATTCTGAAAAATGATACCATATCATCTTAAAGGGATGACCTGTACATCCAAACTCATCATGCCCAATCAACGTCAAACTGTCAAAGAGCTCCGCGCCATTGCCAAGGATCGCAAGATAGCCAAATATTATAAGATGAGCCGGGGAGAGTTACTGGAGGCGCTGGGGATGCCTGAAGAGGTACCTAGTGGTGGAAAATGTAACCATGGCAGGCGTAAGGTTCAGTGTAAGGATTGTATGGGATCACAAATATGCCCTCATCTAAGACAGAAAGCATGTTGCAAAGAATGTGGTGGTAAGGGTATATGTACTCATGATAGAGTAAAGTACTCTTGCAAAGATTGTGGTGGTTCCCAAGTATGTTCTCATGGTAAAACTAGGTACAGATGTAAAGAGTGTGGGGGAAAGGGCATATGTGAACATTACAAACGTAAAGATCGTTGTAAAGCTTGCCGTGATCTTATGAAGTCACAGTAATATAGTGTGCATTTTTGTAACGCGAACCACGTTACAAAAATCATATCGAGTCCATCAACGAAACAAAGCCCAACCCAATCCAGCAACTACGATTATCAGTGTAATCATATTATTTTCATGTTGTGTGGTTTCAGGTTTAACATCCGTTATTGGTGTTTTAACCTGTACAGTTTCGGTTCTGGTAGCTGCATGTGGTAACTTAACTTTCGAAGAGCCCAAGTTATGGCTTATTCCTACAGTCATGGTCTCGAGGTTTACATTTGAGTTGATTCCAAACTTCATGTCACCCGTGGCCTTCATTAGGTTGTTGTTGTAACCAACCACACTCTCCGTGTTTATGATCATATTACTGGGCATTAGCCAAACTCCAGGTGCGATTGCCAGATCCAATCTTAGCTTCGCTTCCTGGGTTGCGGGTTGGTACCTTTGTACTGAACTTGATATGTCGTTCTCAATCACACTGCTTTCAAATAGAGCCAAGAACTCTTGTTGAGTTTCAATTGCCCCACCACCCGTGCCCACAATCGAGTTTCGTGTATTGACTTGCGATCCCAGCACACAGTAAACGAAGGCCTCAGCAGATCGATTCAGTCTGCCCAGCCCAGCCTTGCTGAGCCCATAACCACTCGTTGGGATGAACCAAGCATACTTGTACCCAGCAAAGTCATCATTGCGAATGAATGAGATGAGGTTACCTTTTTCTTTCTTACCACCATCATCTGAGAATTTACCACCATCACCAGGCCATTGGTTTGCGTCTTCATCATAGTTTCGAATCAAATGTACATTTTGAAATCCTCCACCTCTTCCATGGTAACCAGCACCATAATCAAGGAATATATCACCAAGACCATGGTTTCGCCCGCCTTTCCATCTGAAATCAGAATCATTAGCGATACCGAATTCAGCGCATAATCTTTGGTATGCAACTTTACTGTAAGGGTTGTTAGCTATGGCAAATGGTTGTTCATCTGGCAGAGGTACATTCAATTCGTACAGTATTCGCCTTATGGTGAAATACACATGAAACTTTATGAAGCCAGCCACCACTTTGGGGTAGTTCAAACTTTCAAATGGGCTGACACCACAGCCAGAGGTCGCACACCACACTGCAAAGTTTAGTTGTTGAGGCCAGTAGTTCATGTCGGGGGAGTTTAGCCATTTTCGACTTTGTTTACCAAACTTGAAAGTCACAACTTGGGAGGTAAATATGTTACGCATCTTAGCGGTGAATTTTTTCGTGTTGGACACGTATATGTCCAATGACGTCAGCATGTTTGTGGTGTTACTTGTGGGTTCGTCAAAATCAATGGCTGGAATTGGGTAGGAGCGATTTGTCATGGTCAGGCTCTTTGGGAAGGGGCTTGATGTATCATCCAGTCCCAAATCAATCCATAGTAGTAGTTTGAGACCTGGTCGGATGTCATCAGTCCATGTCTTGCCAGTGGGATCATCATAAGACATGATTGTTAATCCATTACGTGTCCATACCATATAACCACCATAATTATCATTCACAAATTTGAATTGGTTCAAATCAGCCTTAGGATACCTATTTCTGAAGTCGTTTAGTAAGCCCATCTTCTATCCAGACTTTGGGTAGAAGAGTTCATGATTTTAAGTCATTATGTGAGAAAATATATAGCACTAGCCAAACCAAGGGTCCAATGTATTGCGGAACATACAACAACTACATACAATCCTTTGTTTGATTCTATAATCTTTTCTTCACAAATAGCACTGATTTCCTTCCTAGTGGTTTCATTTCTATTGTCCATAAACTTGTTTTTGAGTATTTGTAGTCCATCATTAATCAAATCTTTGAGAGCAATTTCGAAGTATTTGAATTCCTTTGTTTTATCCAAATTTATACCAGCACGTTCTAGGGACTTGAATTTCTCTTCAATAGATTGAATATTAGCCATGGTTATATTACTAGTATATCAACCTTTAAGTATATTTGGATTAGTAGATGTTTTGCTCATAAACTATAGTTATAGTCCTCCTTTTAGTTCTTTGAGGATTTCTTGGCGTACTCTCTGCCTCAATACCAATGGGTCCTCCCCATCCATATTTTTTTGAGCTTTAGACCGTATCTCAGCCTTTAGCTTTTCAAACTTCTTGAGCTCTTCTATGATAAGCGAGAATGAATTGTTCATCAGAGATCTTATTGTCACTAAGGGCTTTGGAAACCAGGTCTTCAATGGTGTTTATTTTGGATTTGGCCAGTGTGATGGTGTTTTGATGCTTCACAGCTTTCTTGGACAGGTTCTTTGATATGTGTTGGCATGCTATAGATGCACAGACAAACACACCACTCACTACACCTAATGGCACAGCTGCGACAATTCCGACTCCACTAAGAGATGTGCCCAATCCACCAGCCGCCAAAATACAAGATAGGATACCACAGGTCGAGCTTGCGTTTATGAGCGCGCCTTTTGACCGGTTGTACTTTTTTAGTACCATCTCGTAATGATTCAATTCAGCCTTCAGCTTATTCAAAATGTCACAACATTGTTGTAATCTGAAATTAGCGCCATCAGGAGGAGGCGCCGTCGCAGGCAAGTTGGGGTAGATTCCTTTGTACTCACCCATGTTTGGTTACGGATCTCACGTACTTTTAAAATGTTATCTGAATCGCAAACTGAAGGTGATTGGAGACCCATTCAGATTCAGTTTGTTCCATTCGATGTCGAGGATGCTAAGATCGAAGTGATTTACGGGGGTTTTAGATTTATGAACGGGAATGACTGGATAATCCTGTGATGGTATGTTGGCAAGGAGTTGTGAGGGTGAGATCTTCACGGGGCCTGTAAATCGAGCGCTATTCATATAGGATGACTGGTTATTCACTAGACTGCACATAAGTCTCAGCGGCTCCTTGATCTGGAGATTTGTGGGGTATAACTTGCCAGGCGTTATGACTTCAGGTAAACCCAGAGCAACTTGCAGTCCTCTCGTAAGTTTGATGTTGGAGTTCTTGTTGGAGTACAAATAGTCAACAGTATCAGTCTCAATGATCGATAGCTTGGCCTTATCCGTATCATTGAGAAATATTGCGTGTATACCACGCAGAGAGTATGTACCGGGCTGGATTATTATGATGGGTCGATCTTCCTCATTGAGTATGCCCTGGCGATCCTTGAAATTCACCAATCGTTTGGGTATATTACAACCCAGGAGTTGTATCTCTCGAACCTTGTCCAGGGGAGGGTCCAAGTACACCCTGGTTTCAGACTCGTACATTGTTATGCTCAACATTTACATTCAACGACGCCTCTTCTTTAATTCATCCACAAAGTACACTACAACAGCGAGGATCAACAGCCAAGCGTTCTTACCCAGGAATGAAATGACCTCCCCAGCGGTCTTGAACAGGAAACTCACGATCGCCCCCACCATACCAGGCAATAGCTCACCAAGTTTCTTACCGATGGTCTTCAGCCCGTCCCCCACACCTTTGCCCAACTTGGATAGGCCCTTGGAAAGATTAGATACGATAACGCCAATGACCACACCAACGGCGCTCACAATGGCAAATACCGTGAAACCATATTTCTTGAAGATCGCTTTCACCCTATCTCGCAATGACATTCGTTCCTGGATTTGCTCATTCTCACCTTCCAAGTTAGCTATCTCTTGCTCTTGTTCAACAATTTGTTCCTCGATGGTCTCTATTTGACTTACTTCTTCCGGGGTTTTCAATGCCTTTTCTCGATGGAATCTTACCTTCTCCTTCAATTTACTAACGAACCCTTTTCTCTTGGTTATCTCACCATCATTGGCTTCCACAATTTCTTCCGCGCTTGGGCCTAGACCTTTTGTAATTGTTTTGGGTAATCCTTTGTTCACATCACCATACTCATCGAATAATGGATGCCATACGTTTTTGCCTGGATCTTTACCACTGATTTTGACAACGATTCTACCCCATTCATCGTATTTGAAAAGAAACTTGGGTTTGGCATCTGGGAACTTTTCTACAATCTTGGTCCAGACTTCATCTTTGTTTTCTTCCATAATCTCCATCTCTATATCTTCACGTGGTAATTGAAGATACCCTAATTTACGTCTAGCACCCTTGGTCGTGGATGTTTCCAAGACTTTGTCTGGTGTTGGAGGCTGCCTACCAAGTAGCGGGGTATCTTCGAAATCATCGGGATCTTCTTGTTTGTTTTCTTCCCCCAACCCGAAAGGATCGTTTTCTTCTTCTCCTTCAGGATAAGCAGTTGCCATATTTGATGTCGAATATGGGAACTTCTAAGTTAGTTTATCGCACCCACTTGCTAACTATATATACCAGGATTAACATCCCAACCGCGACATAGACCATCTGAGCCATTCTTTGGTCTTCATTCGGTCTGTAATAGTCAGAGAACTTAGGAGGATCGCCTATTTGATTGTACAATCTCATCGCTTCATCCGTCTCCGATATGTTCTCAGATGCCTGGTCAGCATCACTCTTCCTCTTATTCATAAAGTCAATATATGCCAAGCGCCTCTTTTCGAACGCAGCGTAATCTTTTTGGTACTCCTCCATTGCTTTGTCATGCCTTTTCCTTTCCTTTTCGAGTTCTTCGGGTGATGATCCAGTGAGGACATGTGTTATATAAGTACCAAAACCGAGGGCAGCTGCATTGGCGATTGCACCTCCGATAACGATCGCTATAGTCGCCATTTGTCAATCTATTGTAGGATTCCTTAATTCAATGTTGAAAAAGTACTTCAACTTGGGACCGTCCTTCAAATGATCGAGTACAGTCATACTGAATCCTTTCTCGTCAAAGGATATTACGGACCCATCGCCATCTTTGGTTATGAAGTCACTCAAACTAGGCCCATCTTTCATATATTCATTCAACGCAAGTTTGAATCTTTTAGGATCAAGTGTCACTGTAGCCACTCAAAGCTCTTTTGGTAAGATCTTTCTATCCTCTAAATAATCTTTGATGGCTATACTCGATGATATAACAGCGACCAATTTGACAAAATCCATGACACTGGAGAATGGATCGCCAATTAACGATTCTTTTTCTCTCAGGACCTTCTTACCCACATAGCCCAAACCACCAGCGATTACCACGATAACTGCAGAATCTGTAACAATCTTTACAACCTTGTTTTCTGACATTTTGTGTATTACATCAACTCGTCATTTAAGCTGTTTTCTCTGTTTGAGGGTCTTTTGACCTCATTCATGTCCCTGACAGGAGGTGGTCCGAAGGTTACAGAAGGTACGTATAAGTCGGCTATTTTGTCTTTGTATCTCGTGTATAATGAGTAAGCAGCTAACCCTATGGAACCGAATATTAACAAATTCTCGAAGGATAGGCTGGGTATCCAGGCATCATCATCATCATCATCCTTTTTCACCAATGCATCTTGCTGCTGCTGCTGTTGCTCCTTTTCTTTCTGACTATCTATCAATGCATCTTGCTGCTGCTGTTGCTCCTTTTCTTTCTGACTATCTATCAATGCATCCCGTTGCTCTTTTTCCTTCAATGCCTCCTTAGCCTTCTTGTGGTACTCGGCCAGTTTCTTCCCGGCCTCCACCTTCTTGGGATCCTTCACTCTATCCTTGACATCGGGTTCTCTTGTGATTTGCTCAACAGGTTGCTCAGCCATGTTTGTATCTCTGTTATCACTAAGCTTTAACTCTCCTAATAGGGTGTCTATTAGGAGATCTTTTTGAACCAACATCTACCAAACCCAATGACGTTTGTTATACAACCAATATAATCCAAATCCGAACATCGCACCTTTCAAATATGAAAATGCTTTATTAGCGGACTCCTCAAACTTTTCTCTTTCTTTCTCTTCAAATTTAAATAATGTTCTCAGACACACTCTTTCTATATTTTCTCTACAGTAATTTTCACAATATTCTTTCACAGTCGCTCTATCAATAACTTCGGTGTTGGCCATGTTTGTATCTTCATTATCACTTAGCTTTAACTCTCCTAATAGGTTGTCTATTAGGAGAAGTAAGTCTTAATTAATTATGTTCTATCACATACTCATTTTCATCTTCTGATTCCTGTTGACTGGCATCATTGGGGGCTAACATACGAGATTCCGATTCTTGCGGTGTGGCATTATTGGAAGGTAACAAGCTAGATTCTGGTTCTTGTGTTGTAGCATTATTGGAAGGTAGCATCCGAAAGCAAGTCATGCTGTTGTAATCACTTGGAGTGAAATTCATCTCAGAAACACGAAGGCGGGCTGAGGCACCGTAACCAGTCTGCCCGTGGGATCCCCAGAATATGCCATCCCAATGGATAACAGGATGACCAAAACCGCTTACATACTTGTCGGGTTGCCACATGTATTCAAGTGGGTTAACCATTTCATCATCTGGACCGTATACACAAGTTCTGGATAGGATGTTACAACCCTTACCCCAGGTTATGAATTTGAGGTAGGCACGCTGTGGGCTGCTTTTGTCCTTTGTCTTCTCACCCGTTTGTTGGTCTGTGATGTTTGTGTAATCGTATATCGGTTTCACAGCAAAAGACCAATCATTTTCACTCTTGGCAGTCGTGTATGCATTGAAAGTTGCGGGTGGAACTGACCTCTCTGATTTTGGTTTGTTGCAAAGCTTTTTGAGTGAGTTCAATGTGATCTTCATTACATTATCAAGTGCTTTTCGAGTCTTGATCTCTTCGGTTGTTGGGCAATCCATGGTATGAATCGATGTCATTGGGTATGAAATTTGGAACCCCTCCAACGTCTCAAGTCTGCGACTGTCTTTGTCGGTTCCAAATGGCCACACCCCCGATATACCCGAAAAGAATTGCTTGGATAATTCAATGAAAATCGGTCGCTTCACACCGTTGGGACCTTGTACGTAAACATCTGAAGTAACCCATTGGTTTTGTACATTACTTCTGCCTTTGTTGAAGGATTTACTCTTGGGTTCAGAAACAACGATGGTGTTCCAGTCAAAATCAGAGTCAAGTGAAATGAAGATTGGTTCAGTCATGTTCAACACTTTACCTTTCGGTTATGACATAGTACATTCCTATCTTTAAGCCTCTTAGTAGGTCGTCTACTAAGAGGTTTACAATAGTGTTTCATATGGGACTTGTGTCATTACTCCCATAATTGCTCGGCTTCTCTCTTATGCTCGTTATCGAAGCACCAATCCCACACACGATCGGGGTGCCACGCTATAGGCATTAGTTCATCCCGCAGACGTTTGTAGAAGTTTGATTTGTGGTAGTGCTTGTGTGCAAGACTCCTTATCTTTTGCAAACTCCTTGACCATAAGGCCATATAGACCAGTCTCTTCCAAACCCTCTTCCCCATCCCAATCCCCATTGTCCATTGCTCTGAAACTCTCATCGGGGTTAATAGATTCATCAAACCGTCTATCGTAGATGTCCTTGTGCATATAATCAAACAAGGGTTGAAGTCTATCCCTCAAATGATATCTCAATGTCGCTCTCAAAACTCTCACAGTACGCGCGATCAGCGTATCTGCAGAGTCAGGCTCATCATGATCATCATAATGGTCTACTATGACTCGATATGGTTGTTGATCCTTGTCTAGACCGAAACTAACTTCAACTCTTGTGAAAGTAGGGTTGACCAACTCGAAGGCATTAACAATCTCTGGCCTTACTCTCTTGAAGAGCTTATCAAGGTCAGAGTCGTTCGTACCATATAAGGTAAATACGTGAAACTCAAGTTCGTTTTGTTGCATCTTTTTGTTGTGCTTTTGCCCATGGTACAACCAGTCTTGAAGACACTTTTCCTAGAATCCACTTTAGTCCTCAAGTTGTTTTGGGTCTTGCTCAAGTTGTGTTGGATTGGTGCTTAGGTCTTGCTCAAGTTGTGTTGGGTCTTGCTCAAGTTGTGTTGGACTGGTGCTTAGGTCTTGCTCAAGTTGTGTTGGGTATCCATCCTCTCTCAACTCGAAGTGCTTTGCAAAATGAATAAATGCCGAAAGTAATGCCGTGAATCTTCCACCTTTGAGTACAAGTGACCCGGATATGTTTGAGATCTCCTTCATTATCAATTCATCTTTCTTACAATCTCTCACAAGAGCGTCTTTGTCATCTATATTTCCGTAATTTCTCAAACCATGATCCACAGCCTTAGCCATCAATTGAAAAGAAGAGTCCGCCAAGCCATCGGCAATCTTCTTGCCCGACACAACTTGGTACCTTTTGTAATACTTTTCCACATCCTTGTCCGATAGTTTGGTTATGTCGGAGAGGTCCATGACCACACCCGTGTACTCCTTCGTCGAACCCAGACAAGCCAGGATTGAAAGAGATTCCCTCTTTGACTCCAAATCATTGATTGGCGATGGTGTTGTATCAACTGATGCTTCACCGTTCAGTATCTCTTCAGGGTTAGCCATGTTTGGCCCCAGATGCGGGTATCTCTAAGTATTTTTCAAACGGGTGACGCAGTGAAAAGCAAAGTCTGGCGTACTTTTCAGTCTCGAGTAGCTTCTTGTACCTCTTGCGTTTTTCAGCATCTAATGCACCACCATATTCCTCAAATAACATTTTCATCGCGGTTTCAGACGGGTTGTAAAACGACACCACGCATGCGACATTCTCTCGGAATGGTTTCGAGATCGATGTGAGCTGTTGGGTGAGAACCCACACGGATATGCCAATGTGCCTCCCGGAAAAGGCCAGATTGATGAATTTGTTTGTCCGGTTCTTCAAGTCTTTCGAAACAGCGCAATCGTCCAGTATTATGAGTGTGTTCTCACCCGAGAATAACGTTGAGCAAAGCGCTAGCAAATAGTCAATCTCGTCCTCATTACTAGAGTCTGGTGAGAGTACCCAAAATCTCTTGTCCCCCTTTGCAAAGCCTCTGTAAGTCTTGTTATGGATATAAGTGGGGCAGATCAAGACAATATAGTCGAACACGCCCCTAAAGTGTCCTCGAAGCTGGTCCACTATGTATTGAGTCTTTCCACAATTCGTAGGTCCCGTAATGATACAGTTGAATGGAATTTTATCCACTAACTCATTCATCTTTCGATTATGTCTAGTACAGTATCCTTTTTAAATTTGAATTCATAATCTCCATAGCGGCGTCAGCAACCACGAACATGTAGCAGGTAAGAACCCTGCCTCCTCTCTTCTCCCTGTTAATCTCGAGTCTTATGCCATCCCGAGTACTAGTTAGCTCCAAACCGTTTCCATGAACATCATTGTCGGGGTAACTCCTCAGATCGATCCACAAAGCAAACTTGTTCGTATAGAAATCAGACTCCTTGATGGAATCATCGATACCAACTCGTTTAATTATGGCCTGCCATAAATCAGTTGGTATCATACCTTTCGAATAAAGTTTGTTTGGTACTCCATCTTTGTCAATCTTGACCGATGTGATCTTTGAGTTCACAAAACTCTCAGAGTCCCTAGCACCTGCTGCATATGGGGCTGTGAAAATACATAGTATCCCAGTCATGGACTTCCTGGGTACGTTAATATGCTCATTGATCACACCATCAGTGTTCTCAGAGATTGGGAACGTTTTGTGAAGAAGTATCTTCTCATACGTGAAAACCCTTCCATTCTGGTACGATGCAATGGCTTGATTGGCTAATCGGTCACTTGATATGCATTGATACTCAAGCTCCATATTTGTTAATTTGTAATCAGGTGGTGTTTCAGCGTTTGAGTAAATGACGACATCAGAGACCGGAGCTAGAGTTATTTCGAATTTGAGTGGATGTGGTAAGGCTTTTGGATAAAAGATTCCATGATCTTTCAGTATCGTGTGGTCCAATGGTATTTCGTACCTGGTGTTATGGACTGCACGTAGAGTATTTTCTGCTGCATTTGAGGTAACTTTGTCACCGGCATTGGTTCTGATTTTCCTCACATTCTCGGATGATATGCCCTGTCTCAATCTGTTGTTACGATCAGTCTCTGACAAAAACAAATCGTGATAAGTCTTGAACAAATCAAACCTATCAATGTCCTCTATGATTTCACCCCCGAATAGAATCCGGTATCGTGAAACGAGGTTCCTTCCCAAGTTGTTGACAAGTGTGTTGTTCTTGTGACCTGTCACACTCATATCGAAGGTGATGTACACGCTGCCAGGCACAATCACCAGATTGTCCGGCAGTTTTGGTATTTCAATGTATAATGTCTCGCCAGGATTGGCTGATGAGGGGTTTAGCGTGATCCGATTTAATGAGGCCTCGGCCCTCAAACCTTTACGCATCCTGGGAACACGATCAGTATCAAGAATGTATGATATTCCAGCCATTTAAATGCACTGAATCTTGTTGTAAATGTCTAGTGACAATATTTTAAGTCGATTATACTACTCTACAGATGGATACTGGAAAGGATACTCGGCCATAGCAAAGTTGGCGAGTGCGGCCAGAGTGACCGAAAGTGTTGCCAGAGATTGGTTGGAGAAGCAAGCATTGTGGCAGATATATGTTCCTCCACCAAGGTACATACCCAGACCACATTGGGTCGTTGGCAAACCAAATCAAATCCATCAAGCGGACTTGCTGTTTCTTCCTCACGATACAGTGAGAAGAAAAACATACCGCTATGCGCTGGTTGTGGTTGATATCGCGTCTAGGTACAAGGATGCTGAGGCGTTGTCCTCGAAAGATAGTGGTGAAGTGGCCAAGGCGTTTGAGAGGATTTATGCTCGGAGGCTAAAGTGGCCAAAGACATTAATGGTGGACCCCGGTAGAGAATTCATGGGTAGTGTCACTCACTTGATGAATAAGCATCAAGTAGACGTACAGCGAAGTAAAGCTGGTAATCATCGAGCGCAGGCTTTTGTAGAGAGGGCTAACAGAACGCTTGGTGAGAAATTATTTAGCCATCAATATGCACAGGAGATGGTGAGTGATGTTAGGTCTAGGGTTTGGGTGAAGAGGCTGCCCGCCATTATGAAGACTTTGAATTCTGAACCAACACGCATCACAGGTAAAGAGCCTGATGAAGCTTTGGAATTGAAAGAGATTGATGTTAAGCCTATGGAATACAAGAGAGCTGTGGGTTTGAATGAGAAGAGGTTGCCCCCGGGAGTTGAGGTTAGGTATTTGTATTCGCCCGGTGAAGATGAAGGTGGTGACAAACGAAGAGCCACTGATCCCGTATGGAGCCTTGAGGTTTATGACATAGCGAGAACGGTAATTTCACCAGATCAACCAGTGGTGTATTATTTAGATGGAGTATCGAAGCGAGGATTTGTGCGCGAGGAACTCCAAGTTGTTCCCGATGATACTGAATTACCACCCTCTAGAGTACTTAAGTGACATTGTTGAGATGTCAGCCATCTCGCGAACTGTCTTCATCAATGAAATGTCCGAAATTTTAACTTTGTCTGCAAAGATCTTCTTTGTCATACCTATTTGATTTTTATATTCCTGGTTCATACATAAGTAAAAGAAGACAATACCCGCTGCAACTACACCGCTAGTACCGCGCTCAAGAATCTGTGATGTTGCTCCAAAGTACTTGGCAATTGACAAAATACGTCTTTGATGAGATTCATCAATCCCAGTAACTCTCATTATCCAGGGAATAAGTTTCTCTGGTGTAATGTAGTTGGTTCTCACCTCTGGGAATGCTTCCAAGTACATTTGTAAACCACGTGTCATGGCTCTCTTCTTGATTCCAAACAAATTCCTAATGTAATCTAACGTACGATACTCACCAAATTCTTGGTATGTATAAAACAAGCATGAAGCCACCAAAGACGTACGAATCTGACCGCGACTTTTACACTTAAACTTTAGAATCTCTTGATACTTGGCTTCTATGATATCGATCATCATAGAAGACACATTCAAGTCATGTCTCTCAAATACATTACGAACTCCCTTTGGTTTTGATCTACGAAGATCACACCTATTGGCTGATAAGTTGTACATCGTCCATTCTCGTTTAGAGTAGTCCATCCGTTCTAGTTCAGTCTTACAGAGGCTACAAACAACAATCCCTGTCTTATCCCTATACACACTTTCATGCTTACAAACCTGTTCGTCCTCTTCATCAGCTTTCTTGAACATAGACTGAAAATGATCGACAAGGCTGTGATAATTTTCCTCTGAATCGTAATCCATACCGACTTTGTCTAGTTGTATATATGTATAATTAAATCATTAAGTTTTTACCGAAATCAGAGTCCTAAAGTGACCATATGCATATGTGTGTATCCCATCCTCCCTTACCACCCTTTTGTCGTCTTCGCATGATAGTGCCACCTTGTTCACAGTCTCTGTGTACACGTCGTGTAGGTGACTCCTGATGATATTCATAGTCCTCCTCTGTGATTTTTGATTGAAGAGGCAATCCTTGTAATCTTTGAAGCTTATGCTCTTTCTGACGACAGCCTTCTTCACACCCTTACACTTCTTTTCCTCCTTTCCCTCATCCATCATGTATGAATATAGTTTGGACCTGAGACCCACGAATTCTATGATCTGTTGGCCACCCGCTTCATCCTTGAACATGCCCCCGACTTTCTTGTTCACGCCCACCTCAATGCCGGATGGATGATCTTCGGGGTAGTTGCTGGTGTCGAACCTGTCTTTCACATCTGGGCTGATGTCTTTGTAGAAGTCATCCGTCTCCACCTCGTATGCCAGTGAGTCAGTGTCTGTAAATAACAACTTGGCCTTGCTACCATACTTGGGCTTTATGTAATTGTAGTGAAAGTCGTACATTATCGTCCTGCTTATTTCCAGGACTGAAAAGCCTAGGTAAATGGGTTTGTCCAACACCAACCTTGTCTTTTTCATTTGTACTGCAACCAGATTTTCGCAAAAGATCGTGCTGTGGTGGTAATTCGGCTTCGATACCAACTTCTTGGCTTTTGACTCTTCAGTGACCAAACGAACGTCCACCCTGTTCCTCACGTTCTCCATCGTTTTCCCAAAGACTGAGTTGTTCATCAACTTGAAAAAGTCCTTCTCGAAGTCGTTTGTTGCTTTGGTCCTTAGTTCGGTATTCAGGTCGATATAGGGCTTCAGCCACGCGGACTCTTTGAATGTGATGCCCCTGTATATCTTGTAGACTCTCAACCCGAGACTCAAATACTGTTTCAGCGTCTCGTGGTGAATGATGTATTTTCGTTTGTCCCTTAGGTTTGGAATTAGCTTATCCACACCATTTACCGTAACTCTCTCTGGTGCTAATGGATAGTCATTATGCAGTTTGTGAAGGTGCTTTGGGTACATTAGATTAACCTCTAGTATGCATGGTAGATCTTTCCACTTCAATACAAGCTCTTCTTCAGTCAACCATCGAAAGTCATGTGTTGGTAAAGGTTTACTCATTGCACATCCGTACAAACCGTTTGCATCCATGTATGTGATGTACTTTGTTGGTAATGATGGGTCATAATCTTTCATGTATGGGTTGTTGGCTTTACCATATCTAGTTGAGATCATGGAGATACCCCCTCGGATGCCCTCCTCAACCATGAGAAGCATGTCAGGGTCATTCAAAAGTTCCAATCTCACATTGGTCATTTTCAGGGCCGCGTCCCATGCCAATCCAGGTGCAGTGTAGTACCAAGCTGGATCCAAGTCGTAGTTCTTCCTACAAACATCTCTGAAGTTCTCGAAGACATCAGCCAACAATAAAACATCCAGTTCAAGGTAAAGATCGTGGTATTCCCTGAAGCTCTCAATCCCAAAGGCTTTCCACACGTTCTGAGCATGCTGGTAATCCTCATCCGATATTTCAGCATTGTAGAGCTTCGAGTAGAACTCATCCTTTGGTGGGAGATGAGTTTCACTGAGCTTATCAAACCCATCAAACCAATCGTACGGAAATACCCCCTTCCTAGTGAGTAACTGCAAGTCTGTGCCATCTTCCATCACCCTTTCAAACCAACTCTTTACATTCACAAGAGAAGATTGTGGTAGGTTGTCAGCCAACCTTCTGAGGCCCGCCGCCATAAACCGAAAGCTATCAATGAACCTGATTCCCCGTTTAATGTCAACCATTTTCCCTTTCTTGTTCTTGTAAGATTCGACAACAATCTCTTTCGTGAACGAAATGTACTTTTCATCGTTGATTGGTATGCAATCCAGCTTACCTTTCGATTCACCTATGTTCCTCACAAATAAATGACCATCGTATCCGGATAGGTTATGGAATATAACTGGTATGAAATTAGGCACCTTGTAATTCAAGTTGCACTTTCTGTACAGTTGCACTGTACTTTCCACTAAGATGACAATGGTCCAACACCTTGTCATGGCCAAGCATCGATCCGCAGATGTGACAATGTGTGGCATTTTCATAGGCTATTCTCTCATCCTGACTGACACGAGAATTTTTGGGTAGCTTGAACCTATCATAGACTTGTTTGATATCCGACTCCAAGCTCTCCATAAACATCTTGGGTACATCTTCGTCTGGTGATTCAGCTGTGTGCCTTACAAGTTTGGGTTCGAATATAGCGTTATCAAAGCACTTGATCATGTAACAGAAACCTGATGGTTTATGCTTTTGATATCTATTGGTAAAGCTCCTACCCTCATCTTGGTAACAAGTATACATCTTTTCAGTGTAGCACTCAAAATCTGCATACACAACAAACGGTACCTCCATCTTCCTGTTGTGATTCTTGAAACGGAAGAACTGCGGGCTCCCATCTTTGTTCATGGGGACTGTCGTCTTGACTGCTTGATGATTGCTGCAAAACTCTAGATGCTTGTCTAGTGAGGATTGTTTATTGAATGGGTTAAGACATCTGTGGCAAAAGTATTTTCTACCATCGTGTTTATCAACTTGTGATGACAAAAGCCTACTCAAGCCCTTAATCCAACAGTAGTGATTCGTTTCATCTTTGTGTAACAAAAGTAAGTTTATCACTCTCACCTCTCGCCGTTTACTGATTCTCAAAACGTTTACCCCAGACTCGTATCCATATACGTTAATGGCGTAAGGATTTTGCTTTTCAAACTTGGTAATGTCCCTTAGTGTAACAGGGAACTCCATCCCCGTCCAGTCAAACCTCTCAGAGTTCTTTCTCATCTCAGCATTCAGTCTTTCACCGTGATTCTCTTTGGGAAATACAGCAGATGTCACCGCCCACTTGAAACACTCATGGTCATTCTCATTCTTGACATTGATTATAGCCTTCTTATCAGCCAGAACCTTTGGTAGAGGTATGTAAGAAGTCCCAGACACAGGCTCATATGGGTTAATGTGTATATCAAAGTACTCAACTCGATCAAATTGCCACCCAGACTGTTCACCTTCAAACTTCGCGACATTTTCAAGTTGTAATCCCGTCATTGCATCGAATAACTTATATGTGTCAGTTGAGTCCGTTACTATCTCAAGTTTAGTATGAAAGTACCCCTCAGTGTATTCAACATTACCCGTAACAAGATCGTCTTTTACGAATGTACAAGTTAGTACAAACTTCACCTTGATGGGTTTTCTTCTACTATAAAGTAACTCCAAAACCTTTGGTTTTATTTTCTTGATGAACTCTCTAGGACCGTACCCCCTCTTACCATCGATCCGATAGGTCTTGAAGAACCCTTTCAGTGCACTTTCCTTTTCTTTTACACTGAACGGCTCCTGTACAGCCCAAATGCTCCTTATTTCCTCCTTCAACTTCCTGATTCTTTCTTTCACAGGCTTTTTGATTCTCTTTGGTACATAATTCAAAATCCAATTCGCAAACTTATTTATTTTCTTTTGTACTCCTCTGTTATATTCCGAAAGAAGTGTTCTATACCGACTAGGAGGTACGTATTTTGTAGGCCTAAGAATAGGTACACTTATTTCTGGGACAGGCTCACCTAGAACATCCGATGTTCTCCTACTACCACTAGGTACCTCAGGCATTGGAAGCCCCTCTATTAGTAACTCGTTTCCACCACCACCACCACTACCACTAGGTACCTCTTCAGGCATCCCCAGCGCCTCCACTAACTCTCCCCGGCTCATCTTATAATATTTGGCTATCTTGCGATCCTTGGCAATGGCGCGGAGCTCTTTGACAGTTTGACGTTGATTGGGCATGATGAGTTTGGATGTACAGGTCATCCCTTTAAGATGATATGGTATCATTTTTCAGAATCCTGCACGTTTGCAGTATTTTGTCTTGAAGTGCTGGCCTAGAACTGTCACTTTGTTTCCCCCTACTGACGCGCAATTTTACTGATGAAATTAAACGGACATTTCATAATTTGGCCACAAATGAACCCGTGGCCCTTCGATTTTTGAAACGAACGTCGTAAACACTGCACGCGTTAAAACGGTATCCAAACCTACAAAACCGACATTTACCGTTAGTAAAATCACCATACTTACTCTAGGCTTGCAGCACTGCAGGGCTCAAATCTGTGGAACAATGCTGTTTGACCTGTTGCAATTGTTCGTTGTTATCCTTAGCAATACGATAAGGCGTTCTACTTGTTCAGGAAACTGATTCAGACTGTGAGAATTTCGAGGTCGAAGACCTAGTTATTTTGGAAGTTGCATTTTCACGACACACGCAACTGATTCAGTGTTGCGTGCCTCCAGGGCATGCCTTTTGTGACAAAGCATGAAATGATAACAAGCCTCGTGAATAAAGACGTTGGAAAAATTGGTTCATCTCAATCAACTGCAATACACGAGTCCACCAAGGTTATATGTAAGGCAGCGGCAATTATTTTCAGTTTTCGTATTCAGGGTTATAAATTATACAGGATTTAATCAGTTAACAGGGGCAGATTTCGTTCAGGTTATGTCATTTACCTCTGACTAAAATAATCTATCGTGACATGCTCCTGTATACTACTGATCCTAACTCATCATGAAATGTCAATCAAGTTAGTTTAAGCCAATCAAGATAAAGTGTATCGCGTGCATGCATTGTAACCGACCGTTGGCCAACGTTGGCCCGCTAATTTCAAACTGACAGCGTTGAAGTAGAAGTGTTTAGCTTAGTGACCTTCTGATAGTTGAACTATATTTCTTTTGATGGTGTTTACGCTTGTTTTCTGGATCGATGAACTGAACAATTTAGTGTTGTAGAGACCGACGACATTGCTCTTGAAAAAATGAAAGGAAAGGCCACGAGGCGGCCAAAAATTGAAGAAGGCGCTTTATGATGCGAGATTAGAGCTATTTCAGGTACGTTGTAAGCCCCTTTCTTTACAGTTTGCTGTTGTGGGCTACAAACAATAAGGTGGCTTTTAGTGACAATCATGCAACATTTTAATTTATCTTCCTTCGCGTTCTTTAATTCAAAGTGTCTCTATGTCCGGCATTCAGAGAGCAGCCGGACTAAATTTTTAAAATACTCGGTTTCCGGCAGTCTGATTTTCTTCGCTTTCTGGGTAGATTATGCCAATCAGGTTAAGGATTAGGGCTAAGAGACAAGGAATATGGATATTTAATTTAGGTAATCACCGATTTTAAAATCATAACACGAGAAAACGTCGTCTGCCGTACACCTAGTATTTTGAAAATTCTGTCCGGCTGCTCGTCTCCTCCGCAGCCATTATTATCAAGATACGCGGCCAAATTGAAAACCGCCCTCTTGAAAACACGCGCTTTGCGGGCCGCAAATGACTCCTAGCGGGCCGTTAATGCATTAACGGCCCTGCAGCTGATTGGTTCTCGGTTCATCATCCGATGAATATTAACCAATCAGGTTACGTTTATTGACGCGGGAAAACCATTCAGGTGCGAACAGCTAGCGTACAGCAGCTATAGCGTACAGCAAGTTTTGAAGTAGAAAAAAAGTCTCGAACAGTTTCTCGCTGAGCAAATAGTGTTCGAAAAGAAAAATCAAAGTCTGTTTTTTATGAATGGGACAAAACGTAGCTCAAAAAATCGGATTTAGAAGCAAAGGCACAAGGCGAAGATACAAAGAGAGCAACTTCTTGTTTTCTTACGAGAAACGAAGCACGGCAAAACATCGTTTCACTTCATTTTGTGTTTGTCGGGTCGAGCTAAATTAACAGAAGCATTGCAGGGACTTTACGCCGAGGCTCAATGGGAAAATGTAAGTTCGTTAATTATTATTATCCATTTATTTTCAGAGACATAGCAGCTCTTTTTAACTACACCTATACAGTGTAGCATAGCACAAAATTTTCAACGCGAAGTACTTGTATTACTAAACATGTAAAACTCATAAATGTGTTAGTTTATATCTGGATGTTATTTGGCCTTGTATATTGATAATAATGATAATAAAATGACTTTTTTTCGGGAATATTGTTTATTTGATCCCTTGTAGTGACATTTGCGGCCCTTGCGCTTCGCGCTCGGGCCGCAAATGACACTACGCGGGCGCAAATAAACAATATTCCCGAAAAAAAGTCATTTTATTGTCCTATTATTAGGATCGTCACGCAACGCTTCTTCCCAACGATCCTAATAATGGCTGCGGAAGAGACTATCCGGCTGCCGGACATATGGACACAGCGTTTTTAATTTATCTCGTTATTTAATACCTATTTTCTCCTTTTTTGTTCATGTTTTCATCATCTGCAACACGCTGTGCAACCGTTTGGAAAGTTACCGAAAGGATAGACTTTAAGAAAACGATACGGAATAAAACGGGCTCCGCCAAAAGGAAACTGGAAGAGCAGTTGGCAAAGGAGAACATGCTATTTCAATAATTAATTTTTGCCTTGTCATTTGACTTATCGTTCATTCCATATGTTAACCACCGACTGTAAAATTTCCTGAAGTAAACGGGGAACTGATGGTCACGCCAAGAACTCAGTGTAGTACATTTCGGTGATCATAACGTATCGAATACGCATAGTTTATACTAGTACAAAAACTTAGAGCTTATTTTATGTAAGCTGTAAAAATGAACGAAAGATACGCTTTTATACGTAAAAGTCACTGACAGTAGTTTATAATAAATCGTTTATCCGTAACCAGAACCGCAGTACCGAGTTTTTTTGTCCCGATCATTTTTTTGCATATTTAGCTAACCGCATTATCGATTCAGGCAAATGCCATAATTCTTTGAATTTTTGTAATACGTTTGCAGCTATCTGGCCGCGCTGACAGCGTTTTTGTGTGTCCTTTGCAACGCTGCTAAACCGCTGCTAATCGCTACCGAACGGCTACATAGCGCTGCCCCAAACAGCCAAAATTTGCGACTACTGCAGCCGCTGTCTTTGCAGCCATTCTGCAGCGCTTCTTGAAGCCATTTTGCAGCGCTGCAACAGCGCTGCTCGTTTCGTACGGGCCGGCGGCGGCGGTACCAAGTCGGGGTGCAAATCAGAATATGAAAGACTTTTTCAATTCTAACCTCTGCCGTCACTAAAAACTCGTTATACTCGTGAGTCGCGCTTTTCTTGGAGATTTTATCGAATAGTTTATACTCTCTAGGTGTACTCAGTTGTTACTATTCGTCTGTGAGAAATAGCCAAGGTCGTTTACACACAAACGTTCATTTCTTATATCACTGTTACACTAAGCCCCGGTTCAAACGTCGCGCTATCGTCGTGTCGAACTCAATTGTATTGAGTTCGACTTTAGCACGACTGCAGCGCGACAGTTGATTCAAACGTCGCTGTCACAGCGTTTTGGGCATCCCCGCGTTTTGGGCACCCCCATTCCCATATCCCTAGCGTTTTGGGCATCCCCGGTGGGGGATGCCCAAAACGCTGTCGCTTCGACTTTGCCTAAATTATTTCAGACTGGGGAAAAGTCGGGATTGTTAATCCCGAATTTACGGCTAAATAGTGTAGATGCTTGTTAGAAATATATCGCTGACACTTTTCGCCGGGTTAATTGCCCAGAAAAAAGAACCCATAGGCAGTAAACGTTGGCTCAAAACATGACGAAACTGAAATTTACAACCGCATAACATCGCTTCGATGTACAACACATTGTTTGCAAAGCTTTCAATTTTATTTAATAGAACTGTTTACAAGCGAGCAATGCCGCAATCGCCGGCAGCTGAGATCGTGTGATTCCAAACAGCCAAAAACAAGAATACTAAACAAAGCAATCAAAAGACAAACATGAATAGAACTGCGTTTTGCGGTGTTGAATTCATAGTATTCATGACATTTAATGTCTGTACAACTTAACCCTGCAGTGCTACTTGATACAGGAAAGGCTGTCACACAATTACAGAGGCCTCAAATCATCAGCAAATAAATAAAATTTGTAACTAACCATTTCTATCGTGTCCTTGTAGTAATCAGGCCAGTAAAACCGCTCTTTGATTTTCCTCAGAGTGTTATCGCGGCCGGCGTGTCCAGAAAAAGGAGCAGAGGGGCACTCTTCGAAGACCCTCGCTTTATCTTCCTCGGCGATAACAAGTCGTCATAGCGATGTGCCATCCTTCTCCTTGGCCACGTAGAACAAGGACTCTAATTTTGAGTAATACTCAAACTTTTTGGCGAATTTTCTAAGAGTTGTTTTGTCTTGCTTTGTAAAGCCTTCCGGATAAACCTTATTTTTAAGATACTGGAACAGATTTGTATATTTAGCGGAATCCATCTCTAAAAGGTTTTCGATTTTCCCGCGAAATCCCAAATTGTTTTGGAGGGGATGACCAAAACACTAGGGATCTGGGCATCCCGGGAGGGTACCGGGGGATGCCCAAAACGCTGGAGTAATATGAGAAGGGGATACCCAAAACGCTAGGGATATGGGAATGTACGGAAGCCCAGAGGGGCCATTGACCTATTTTGTTTGTCTGAATTTTGTTTTTGAGTTTTTCGTTTTTCTTTTTCATTTTGTTTTTCTTTTACACTTTTTGAATTTTGTTTTTCACTTTTTCGTTTTTATTTTTCACTTTTTCGTTTTTATTTTTCATTTTGTTTCTTTTATACTTTTTGAATTTTGTTTTTCACTTTTTCGTTTTTACTTTTTCAGTTTTCGTTTTTCTTTTACACTTTTTGAATTTTGTTTTTCACTTTTTCGTTTTTATTTTTCACTTTTTCGTTTTTATTTTTCATTTTGTTTTTCTTTTATACTTTTGAATTTTGTTTTTCACTTTTTCGTTTTTACTTTTTCAGTTTTCGTTTTTCTTTTACACTTTTTGAATTTTGTTTTTCACTTTTTCGTTTTTACTTTTTCAGTTTTCGTTTTTCTTTTACACTTTTTGAATTTTGTTTTTCACTTTTTCGTTTTTACTTTTTCAGTTTTCGTTTTTCTTTTACACTTTTTGAATTTTGTTTTTCACTTTTTCGTTTTTACTTTTTCAGTTTTCGTTTTTCTTTTACACTTTTTGAATTTTGTTTTTCACTTTTTCGTTTTTACTTTTTCAGTTTTCGTTTTTCTTTTACACTTTTCGAATTTTGTTTTTCACTTTTTCGTTTTTACTTTTTCAGTTTTCGTTTTTCTTTTACACTTTTTGAATTTTGTACAAAAACAAAAACAAAAATCAAAAAATGAAAAACAAAAACAAAAACCAAAAAATGAAAAACAAAAACAAAAACCAAAAAATGAAAAACAAAAACAAAAAACAAAAAATGAAAAACACAAACGAAGACCGACATGGTATACCGTCATGCCTTGCTGTCACAGCATAGCAAACGGTGGAATTTATCACGCGCTGAGAGTGTGGAGCACCTTTTTTCTTCCTGTCGATCATCTACGGCGAATATGGCAAGTTTTCATGATTCAGGTTAGTTTTGTGAACACAATGTTTTGTCTTATGCTTTATAAATTAGCTTATTTCGCTCGCATCTCGCTAACATCGTTACTGCGTGTTGTCCTAGGTGCCACGGATCACAAAGGTGTATTGAGGGGACGTTGCACCATGTGCCCCTGTGTGGGCTACAAGGAAGCCAAGACCTCAAATAAATGTGCTGGGTGTTTTTGTCCTTCCTCCGTTCATGTAAGTAAACTACATTTTTCCACTACATTTTTGGCCAATGTAAGCGGCGGCAAACAGAAATTTAAATGTATATATGACTGAGGTCACACTAATCTCCATTTAACTTTGTTAAATCACGACTTAGCCAAATCTGTGTGTGACCTCTGGAGTAGCTGTAAGGAGAACCCGATGAAAATATATGCTTTCGAAGTAGAATTCAAAGACGCTAAATCTCGTTCTAAATCGTCTTTGAAATTACGATTTATCATTCGATTTATCTAATTTTCCAAAGCCAGCCAATGACACAACGAATCAAGAGTACGGAGGGGACTTCTTCAAATTCCTCAGTTTAGAAAAGGTTCCCGCCCAGTATGGGCTTTGTATCAAGTATATCGTTCTTCACAAAGAATGAACGAAGAGTAACGTATCGAACGCCTGAGGTCAACCAATGCTTGGCTTACGAACAAATGGAGGCTTGCACGAACTTTTCTTCCGCTCACTGCTTGTGCAGGATTTTTTTTTTCAGGTGAACCCCTCTGCACAAATTTTTTTTACTACGTGTGAAAAAGTCACAATTGGACCTTCCTTCTGCATGAATTTTTTTTACCTTCTTCCTTGCATGAATTTTTTTTCTTGGCATTTTCCCTTGCATGAATTTTTTTTTGTTTTTTTCCCCACCCCCCACCCCCCCCCCCTTCACTTTTCTAATGGTCCGTCCCTAAGAAAATGAGACAAATCAACACAGTTTCGTTACAATACGGATTAAGTTTACTTTTTTCTAAAACTATAAAAAAAAAACAGTCAAAAATATGAGGTATAATTCGAACTTTCTCGAAATAAACATGTCAGGTTCAAGTACGAAAATAAACTTTCTATTCTGAAATTTTCTATTTCTGAAACTATACTAAACCCTTATGCAAAAGTGGCGATTGTAAGGACCCTTCAAAAAAGCGATTTTAAGCACCCTTTATGGGGGTCGTCAAGACCCCTTCAAAGTGGTGACTTGAAGGACCCTTTAAGGGGGCCAATCTAAGGACCCCTCAAAGGGGCAATATTGAGGATCCTGAAAAGTGACCATTTGGAGGGCCCTTTAAAGTGGCGAACATAAGGGCTTTTAAAAGTGACGATTTTAAGGAAGTTAGAATGGTGGAGGCCCTTAAATTACGTGTGGCAATTTATATTATCGAGTGAATTTATAGGACTGGACATTTTAAGATATTTGATGATTTCGAGGTTCATAGTGACATTGGACTGACAAGATGTATAGGAAATAAATTTCAATAACTTTCGATATTTTCTACAAAGGAAGCTTTCCCCAGCTTTTGAGGGTAATTGTCCTTTTCTCTACAATCTTTGCTCCAAATAACCCCTCTCCACCCCTTCGTGTACGCTTCCTTCTTCTGTCCTGTACATGATGAACGGCGTCGTGAATCAAGCTTCAACTGCTTGGTTGTGATGACCTTGGGTACTAGACCCACTCGGTTTCATCTCCATGTTGTTATTCCCCGAGCTGTCAATCAGTTCTTGCTGTTTTTTACGTTTGGGTCGCACCACGAAGAAATAGTACACTACAATAATAACAATGATAAAAAACACAACGCTGCCAATGACAATACCAACAATGGCTCCGGTTGAGAGGCCGTCATCTTCCTCACCGTCATCCCCTAAAACAGGAACAAAGAAGAATAAATTTTCATCCGTTGATCAAACCATGCAGTGTAACCATTGTTTGTACATTGTGGTACTGCTTGTTTTACTATACAGTGTGGTTCTAACTTTTTCATTTGTGGATCAACCAATGCATTGTGACCATTCTTTGAAAGGCTACTGAAAAGTATTGTACTGTGGTACTATCTGTTTTACTATACAGTGCGGACAGTCTAACTTTTTTCATCTGTGGATTAAAGCATCCAGTGTGACCATTCTCTGGAAAGCTACTGAACAGAACTGCACGGTGGTACTGTTTGTTTTACTATTCAGTATTACCCTAATTCTTAATTTTACCTACCATCTAAGACGGGGATTGAATAAGGCCCAGAGGTCACATGGTATATGCCGCCATATTCCGGCACGTGATTTTGACTCAACGCACGTCGTCTTCGTGAGAGGCTTGGGCAGCAGTTGGTACTGCACGCTGATGTGGGGTCCCCACTTTCACAAATTAGAACATCACAATGCAAATACACGTCTTTTCCGCTTTCGTCTTCGTTGAAAAAATCATTGAAAATTTCAATGGTTTGTTTCTTTGTTTTGGAGTCGCACGCTAAAGATACAGAGTCTTGGTCATCTTTCGGCGTGCAACTACAAGAGAAAAAGCAAATATATCATAAACAAATAAATGCATGAAAAATGGAGATATTTTACAATCAGTAAACACTGTTCAGTTTTCACTCTAGCAACCAAAAGGTTTAAATGGCCGTTTATTCCAGAGGTTTTGGGAAACAGGGGAATAAAGGTCAACAAGGCATATAAGCAACAAAAAAACGCAAAAATATTTTTTCTTCATATGCAATTCAAGAATAACGAAACAAAAGCTGAACTTATCTTCACGTCCAGAAGAACTTATCTTCACATCCACAAGAGAAAAGCACATGGTAAGAAACACAGCGCGCAACGCATTGTGGTTGAATTTGTTGGGAAGACGCAACGCATTGTGGTAGAAATATTTCAGGCTAGACTCGTGCTTGCCGATTACAACTGCTGACTTCGCTCAGTCACTTCAGGTGGGAAACAAGGGAATAAAGGTAAAATATCATGGAGAGCAAGGGACACAACTTCCGCTTTAGGGAACAAGGGAACAAAAACTGGTGAAAATTCTGAGGGTAGGGAGTGCGTGGCAAGCAGATATATTATGGGGAACAATTAAGGAAACGCTGCGTGAACATGGGAACATAGGGCAATTTTTGAAGGGAACAAGGACCCCCCCCCCCTCCTGGGAGACCCTCTTTATTGGTACGTGATTATTTTGGTTAATTGATTCCCGGACGATGGAACTCCACAAAGAGTACATGTGCTTGCAAAGTTAAGTGAAGGAGCTTACCCATCAACCATAAACCTGTGTTGATTAACGTATGTTGTGTTGGTGGTAGCTCCAATCCAGCAGTTTACTAAGGAAATGTCTGCACTGGAGTCGTTTATCGCCACACTAATTGTTAACACAGCTTCGGAGTCAGAGCCCGCACTACTCGAAGCTGACCCTGATAACGCCAGCAAAACCGGAATGTACTCTGTAAAAAGAGGACAATCAAGCAAAAATAAACTTTGAAATTCCTCGTAAAGTGGAAAAAAATCAGAAAAGACATATTGTTCTCGATATTTCCTGTGCACTTTAGTTTATATTATTTAATTAAAGCTTGCAACGTGACAATGTTTTGTACTGCACTGTACTGTGACTCTAACTGGTTCAAACCATGCTGTGTGACCATTCTTTGTAAAGCCACCGAACAGTACTGTACTTAGGCTCGATTTCCAGCAGCTTTTTCGGGAAAATGAGCCCGCGGTCATCCCCCCGAAAGCACACTACTGTGGTTCTGTTTGTTTTACTATACAGTGTAGTTCTATCTTTTTCATCTGTGGATCAAACCATGCAGTGTGACCATTCTTTGTAAAGGTACTGAACAGTACTGTACTGTTTGTTTTACTATACAGTGTCGTTATGACTTTTTCATCAGTGGATCAAACCATGCAGTGTGACCATTCCTTGTATCGTGGTACTTTCCCATCTTTTTTTACTATACATTTACAGTGTGGATAAAATAGCAATGGAAAAATCAGTTTTACTTACTTTGTAGTTCGTATATACAGGTGAAGTTTTCCTTGGCTATGTCTATTCCACTCCCGTAGTCACCCGAACCTGACCCAGAATGTCCCTCGAACTCGCCAAAGATGGTATTTGTATAATGCAGTTTGTTTCTGATGTTTGCTTTGATGGTTCCACAACCATCCAAAGGTATGTGATACGTCAGTGTGCCGTTTTCTCCGTCAAAGACTTTAGGTCGACAAGCAGGCGAATCCACTATGAGGTGAAAATCCGATTTGGTATAACCTTCATCAGTCAAGTTTCCCAAACCCGATATTTCCACAATCATTTCCTCTGCTTGGCATGTAAGATTACGCGAATAGTCCCCTAAAAGCGTAAAAATAAGAGAATAAATCTCAACCCACGTGATTTACATGCCACTGTACTGTTTCCTTGGTAACGAAGACCTGTTGTGGTTTTGTAAGAGAGTAAGGCTGAAGAGTGCCACCCCACAAAACTTAAAACGTATTTCCAGTTTTTCTCAAGAGGAAGAGAAAACGTTTGCTTTGGTTTGTAGTTACTTCGTCCCCAAGCCATTTCGTCCCCTTCCATTTCGTCCCCAAGTTTGGATGACTCGTCCCCAAGTTTGGATGGCTTAGAGTTCTTTGCAAATTATAAACTCAATTGATGCTTTGGTTTTAAAACCTCATTATGAACTTGAGATTTTTTTTTTCGGTTCGTCGGCAAGCGCGCGAGTGGTTCGTGACTTAGAATTTTTTGCGCAAGTCGTTCGTCGGCGAGCGCTCGAGAGGTTCGTTTGGAAAGGTCATGAAACGTGAAACAATGGTCAGGTAAATTTAACTTTATTACATTTCAACAAATACGTTTATTGAATTGACATTTATGGTGAATTAGATTTGGGGACGAACCAACCAA
Organism: Ricordea florida; assembly: GCA_949710005.1. Classification (NCBI taxonomy): domain Eukaryota; kingdom Metazoa; phylum Cnidaria; class Anthozoa; order Corallimorpharia; family Ricordeidae; genus Ricordea; species Ricordea florida. Next base: position 26,401,981 of record OX453283.1, on the reverse strand, counting down.
ACCTGGGGACGAAATGGTTTGGGGACGAGGTGACCAGTTACCTTTGCTTTCCAGCCTTGTTATCCCTGAAGCGCTGTCGGTTTGTTCCTAAGTTTTTAACTTCTTTCAGACTTAACTGAGCTTAGAGAAGCCTTATATTACATCACGCTGTACCAAACGTCTTTTTTCAAAACGACAACGCATTAGTGTAGCAATTAAAAAAACTTGTTGCTTCTCACAAGCGAGCTAAATTCTTTCATAACATAAATACGAAAGTACGCAACAGTTCTGTTGCCTTTGCATGTAAAATCGATTTAGAGCGTCAAAATTTGAGCCATTGTTTGATCGGATGTTATCAAAAGCAGAAGTAGTAAAAAGCGGGAACTGGCGCAAAATTAAAAAATGAGCAAAATTAAAAAATGAGCAAAATTAAAAAATGAGCAAAATTAAAAAATGAGCAAAATTAAAAAAATGAGCTAAAAATTAAAAAAAATTTGTTAATGAGTTGCTAGCAAAAAGTTGATGAGTTTCTAGCGCAAACCTCCTTCTCCTATCCAATCTACATAAACTTTACCTTTAGTAGCTGAATCGCACCAAAAAATAAAATTAAAATAAAGATTTAAAGAGATGTAAATAGTAAGTAAATATGGAATTGAACACAGTAAAAGAACTGAAACAACTTGCTAAAGAGCAGGGTATTAAAGGATATTATCGATTGAAAAAAGCTCAACTTATCGAAGCGTTGGGTAATATCCCAGAACCCACCCCCTCAAATGAACCGATAACTGAGGATAAAACAAAAACTAATAAGTATAAGTGTATTCATGGAAAGATTAAATATTATTGTAAGGATTGTGGAGGATCTCAAATATGTGAACACAACAGACAGAAGACGCGATGTATAGAATGCAAAGGTGGTAGTATTTGTGAGCATAATCGAAGGAAATATCGATGTAAAGAATGCAACGGCTCTAGTATTTGTGAGCATAAACGGGTGAGGTATATATGTAAAGACTGCAACGGGAAAGGAATATGTATTCATGGAAGAAGAAAGGGTTATTGTAAAGAGTGTGGAGGATCCCAAATATGTATTCATGGAAGAAGAAAGAATTGTTGTAAAGAGTGTGGGGGATCTGAAATATGTATTCATGGAAGACAAAGATGGTGGTGTAGGTTATGTATATGCAAACACAACAGACGTAGGGATCAGTGTAAAGAGTGCCACGAAACAGAAGAGAAACAACAAAAAAACTAGGTTATATAACGCAAGTCAGTGTTACATAACAAGAATTTGTATATTATTCAACCGCGTTATCTAAAATAGGAGAATCATGTCACATAAAAAATTGTTATGCTAATCAACCCATGATAAAAAACGACTTACGCGTAAGCTGAAAAAATTGTTATGCTAATCAACCAATGATAAAAAACGACTTACGCGTAAGCTGAAAAAACCAGTCATCTACCGAAATAGATACCATGCTAATCCACCAGCGACAACAATAAATGCTAATATATTCTTTTCATGTTGTGTTGAGTCTATATTATTTTCGTGTTTCGTTGAGTATGTTTGCGTTGAGTCTGTTTTCATTGAGGGTTTTGGTTTCGTCTCAGTTCTATGTGGTAACTTTACCTTTGAAGATCCTATGTTATGATTTATTCCAACCTGTTTTGCTTCAGTGTTTAGGGAATTATTCACTCCAAAACTCATATCACTAGTAGCTTTCATCAACTTGTTATTAAAACCAGTCACGCTCTCAGTGTTGATTATCATATTACTAGGCATTAGCCATACACCGGGGGCAACAGCTAAATCAAGCCGTAATTTCGCTTCTTGGACAGCTAATTGATACCTTTGGATCGAACTAGAAATGTCATTTTCAATCACACTACTCTCAAATAAAGCCAAGAATTCTTGTTGAGTCTCGATCGCTCCACCACCACTACCATAAATCGAGTTTCTAGTGTTGACCTGCGCCCCCAATATGCAGTAAACAAAAGCTTCAGCAGATCGATTCAATCTACCAAGACCGGCTTTAGTGAGTCCATATCCACTTGTTGGGATAAACCAAGCATATTTGTAATCGGCAAAATCGTCATTACGTATGAATGAGATGAGGTCACCCTTTTCCTTCTTACCTCCATCATCAGCAAATTTACCACCCTCACCAGGCCATTGATCAGCTTCAACATCGTAATTCCTTACCATATGGACATTTTGATATCCACCACCCGCTCCATGATATCCAGCACCATAATCTATGAATATATCACCCAAACCTCCATTTCGACCACCTTTCCATCTAAAGTCAGAGTTTTTTGAGATTCCAAATTCAGCACACAATCGTTGATATGCGACTTTGCTGTAAGGGTTGTTGTTTATTACAAAGGGTTGCTCATCAGGTAGGGGAAGACTCAATTCATATAATATCCGCCTTATAGTGAAATACACATGAAACTTAATGAAGCTACTAACTACTTTGGGATAGTTGAGACTCTCGAAAGGACTTATTCCACAACCAGAGGTCGCACACCACACTGCAAAGTTTAGTTGTTGAGGCGCATTCAACCATTTTCGACTCTGTTTACCAAACTTGAAAGTAACAACTTGGGATGTAAATATGTTACGCATCTTAGCGGTGAACTTTTTAGTATTGGACACGTATATATCCAATGAGGTAAGCATGTTTGTGATATTACTTGTAAAGTCATCAAAGTCAATGGCAGGTATTGAGTAAGATCGTTTAGTCATAGTTAAACTCTTTGGGAATGAACTCAATGCATCATCATCCAATCCTAAATCTTTCCATAGCAGTCTTTTCAAACGGGGTGACAGGTCTTCAGTCCATGTTTTTCCAGTGGGGTCATCATAAGACATGATTGTTGTTCCATTAACTTTCCACCTAATGTAACCACCATACGGATCAGCTACAACTTCGAATTGACTGTGATCAGCCTTTGGATACCTATTTCTGAAATCATTGAGTAACATTTTATTCTTTATGTTTCGAATAAGATGCTTTTAAATCAACACCGTTCTTTTCTAATACCAACCTCATAATTCCATCCTACAGGCGTTCTCTCAAATGAAAATTTCAACGTTCGGGACCGGTTAACTCCTTTAAAATTTCCGCACGAACCTCTGCTCTTATCTGATTCATATTTAAGTTTTTTTCTGTATCTTTCCGGTTTTTTTGACGGATTTCGAGTTTTAGTTTTTCAAACTTGTCCAACTCTGATAAAATTAGCGAAAATTCTTGGTCGGAGATGGTATTATCTTTCAGTGCCTTTGAAACCAAGTCGTGAATGGTGTTTACTTTTGCTTTTGCTAGAGAAACTGTCTGTTCATGTTTACTAACTTTATGTGAAAGTCGTTTAGAAGCCGCACCGAATCCAACCGATATTCCTCCACAAAGACCACCCACCGCTCCTAATGGGATACCAACAACAGCACCAAAACCAGTAAGAGAGGTTCCTAGTCCACTTGCAGATAGGATAACTGAAACCACCCCACTACCAACACTGATTTTAGTAAATATAGTAAATAGTAAATCGAGGAATCTATGAAACTACAAATGACACGTATTCTAAAGGCTCCGCACTACCTTTGGTTTAAACTCCTGGTCTTTGACCTATGCCTTATCATTTTTCGGGTATTCGTTTCAAGAAACTCTATGGTTGAAATTGAGAACATCAAATTTCATGCCGGTAAAGAATTATCTGCGCCACGAGTTCAAACTGACCTACAAACAACTAGAAATACAAGAATGGCGGACTCTGTATCGGCGAGATTGAAAGCAACAAAGACCCTCAAGCTAATCCAGTTTTTCTCAGTTGCCCTGCTTATAATTCTATCTGGCGATGTATCTCCTAATCCTGGTTGGTCTAGCTCAAAACTACAACAACCTGGTCTAAAAGTTGCCCATCTGAATATTCGAAGCTTGCCAAAACACCTCGACGAACTAAGATTGTTACTACAAGAGAATCCCTTTGATGTCATATGTTTAAATGAAACCTGGCTTAATAGCTCTTGGCGAGATGCAGAACTATCTATCAGTGGTTATAACATCATAAGGAAAGATCGCAAGGATGAACAGAGAGGAGGTGGGACAGCCATTTATTATAAAACCAAGTTTGTAGCCCGTCCACGACCGGACATTGACTCAGACGGGGTTGAAACTGTTTGGCTGGAAATTCGTTTTCCTAACAATAGCAAGCTCCTAATATCTTCGCTCTATCGTCCACCAAATGTTGAACTTAAAGATCTAAGCCCAAAATTAGAGTGTTTACTTGATCATAGCTCAAGGGAAAATATCGAGACAATGCTACTTGGTGACCTAAATTATGATGTTACTGCAAAGAAACGCTCGCCGGACACGAAGGAACTTTGTAAGCTGTTTAATATCTACCAGTTCACACAACTCATAAAATCTCCAACAAGGATCACTCATTCCACTTCTACTACTCTGGATCTTATTTTTACCACCAGCACCGAAAAAATAAGGAACTCTGGAGTCTTAAATTGTGCCATAACAGATCATTCTCTTGTTTATGCTATACGCCGGGCTAAAATCCCCAAAGGCCCTATCAAAACAGTTAATTGCCGCAATTATAGAGGTTATTCAACGGAAAACTTTATTGCTGAATTACATTCTGCCTCTTGGGATGGCGTTGACACCTCATTAACAGTAAATGAGTCATGGTCATGCTTCAAAGACACTCTGGTAAACATAGCTGATAAACACGCACCGACCTATGCCAGAAGAATACGTTCCAACTCGCTCCCATGGGTAACGCCTCAAATACGATCTCTAATTGTCCAAAGAAATTTCCATCATAAAAAAGCCATAAAGTCAGGGTCCATTTATAAATGGTCTAAATATCGAGAACTTAGAAACACAATATCGTCCTCCATCAGAGAAGCTAGGAAACTCTACTATTCTAACCTGATAGAAGAAAACCAGTCGGACTCTTCTAAACTTTGGAAGGCTTTAAAATCGGCTATTTCTACTGATGTGCGCGACTCACATATCCAATCTCTGGAAGTCGACAGTACAATAACAACAGATCCCATGTCGATAGCCTCTACATTTGGGACCTTTTTTAGAACTGTTATTGCGCGTCTTCGTGAAACACTTCCAACTGTATCTATCTCTCCAGTGCTAAGGAATTTACAAGTCAGCCCCACAGCGGTCTTCAAGCTGTCACCAATATCTGAGGAATTTATACTTAAACAGTTAAAGGTAATAAAAATCAATAAACCGACAGGCTTTGCCGATATTCCAGCACGACTCCTAAAGGACGGTGCCGAAGCTCTTGCGAAGCCTCTAACTGTTCTTATGAATAGATCAATAGCCGAAGGCGCTGTACCATCTGAGTGGAAGCATGCTATGGTTACTCCAATCCATAAGTCTGGGCCCAGGACGGATCCCGCTAACTATAGACCAATATCTGTGTTACCGGTCTTCTCAAAGATCCTCGAACGGGCTGTGCACCGGATGGTATATGCTTATCTACAACAGCATAAACTCCTGTCTCACCTACAATCTGGCTTCCGTCCTCTGCACTCTACTACTACCTGTCTTACGCATATTACAAACTCTATCCTGAACAATATTGACAATGGCTTACTCACAGGACTTGTTTTTTTGGACTTGAGTAAAGCATTTGACACTCTCGATCACAATTTATTATTAGATAAGCTATCTGCACTTGGCTTTAATAGATCAGCCGTACAATGGTTTAAATCCTACCTTACAGATAGATCACAAAGCATATGCATTAATGGTATTAGTTCTGACCATCAATCGGTCACTTTTGGGGTACCACAAGGTAGCGTACTAGGCCCTCTATTATTTATAATGTATGTAAATGATCTACCTAGTGCCGTTAGCATCTGCAATGTAGAATTATATGCAGACGACACCTTACTTTACTTTGCTAATAAGTCAGTTTCAACTATCGAGAATAATTTAACATTAGACCTAGCTAATGTTATACATTGGCTGCGCGCTAATTTTTTGTCTCTGAATATAGGCAAAACCAAAATGATGCTGATAGGAACACACCAGCGGCTTGCTTCAGTTAATGATTTTAGTATTCAGGCCAATGGTCACAGCCTTGAATGGGTTGATAAGTTCAAATACCTAGGAGTCATACTTGATCAAAACCTTTCTTGGAAAGATCATGTAGAGTACATAGGTAAAAAGATCTCCTCGCGCCTAGGTATGTTACGTAGGGCACGCAAAGTCCTACCTAGACACGCTTGTATCATACTATATAATGCAATGGTATTACCACTTTTTGACTATTGTTGCAGTGTTTGGGACAGCTGTGGATTGGGTAACAAAGCATACCTAGACAAACTCCATCGGCGGGCTGCAAGTATCATTGAAGGCAGAATTGTTGAGTTTGTCGAATTACCGAATATCTTCAGCTGGCCCGACCTGCAAAAGCGGCGGGACTATCTAAAGTCTATCTTAGTTTTCAAATCTATTAATGGCTTGGCCCCACAATATCTCATTGGAGAATTTAGGCATGCTAGAGAAATACACAGTTATCATACCAGACATCGAGACCTGCTGCGCATTCCTCTAGCTAAAACTAGTAAATACCAAGGTAGCTTTCGCATAAATGGAGCACGCACATTTAACACGCTTCCGCTTACTATAAGAAAGAGCATGACTCTTGTAGAGTTTAAAACTAAAGCGAAACGTTTTTTCAAGACTTAGAATGAATTGGGAATACGACTTCAAATTTAATTGTCTTTATATGTAACCTGTAATGTAATTCTTATTTTTTTGTATTTTGTAATATTATGTTACACAGGACTCTACTTAAACTAGCTATGCTAAATAGATGTTCCTGTTAAAATATTGAAATAAAAAAAATAAATAAATAAATAAAAAAAAAAAATATATACCCCTCGCTCTATTGTATTTTTTCCTAACATCCTCATAATGTCTAATTTCCTTTTGAAGATTATGTACTACTTCACACGATTTTTGAAGTCTGAAATTATTTGAGTCCCCATTCATAGGCACTTGTGGATAAATTCTATTGTAGTCTTCCATATTTTACAAATCAACAGGAAATCTTTAAATGAATTCGAATAGGTTTGTTATTTAAGTTAGGATTTTTTCCCTTTTCATCTAAAATCCATAAAGTAAAGTAGTTGACCGGATTTTTGGTTTGTGGAATTCTTAAAGAAGGATGCTCTTGATATGGTGGAATAACAGCTAGTAGTTGTGAGGGTTTAAGTTCTAAATTTTCACCGATGGGGATACAACAATTGGAATATGAATACTTTGGCTCTATAAGATCACACATTAAGTACAAAGGATTTGTATACGTCGCTATATTCATATAACTAAAAAATTGCAATTGTATCTCTTTTACTTGGGTTAAGGGTGGATCCAGATAAATTCTTGTTTCAGGAGTTAGCATAGTGATAGATAGAAACGTTGTATCATTCATTATTTTTTTAAATTAGCGTCTCTTCTTTTTAAATTGTTCCACAAAATATAGAACCACAGCCACTATCAACAGCCAAGCATTTTTACTTAAGAATCCAATAACCTCACCGGCAGTCTTGAACAGAAAGCTCACGATAGCTCCAACCATTCCAGGTAATATTTCACCGAGTTTCTTACCAATCGCTTTCAACCCGTTACCAACACCTTTACCCAATTTGGTTAGACCTTTAGAAAGATTAGAAACGATAACACCAATGACCAAACCTACAGCACTCACAACGGCAAAGACTGTAAAACCGTACTTTTTGAAGATGGCCTTTACCCGGTCTCGCAATGACATTCGTTCCTGTATTCTATCATTCTCACTCTCAATATTGGCTATCTCTTGTTCTTGATCAGCAATTTCTCTCTCTAGAGTTTCAATTTGGCTACTTTCCTCTGGGGTCTTAAGAGTCTTATCCCTGTGGAATTTTAGCTTCTCTTTCATTTTGGTGAGTAATCCCTTTTTCTCAGCGATCACACCATCATTAGCCTCCACAACCTCTTCTGCTCTTGGGCCTAGACTCTCTTTCAACCCTTTCGGCAGTTCTTCAGTGAATTCACCATTGGGTAATAAAATGTATTCGTGAGCGTTTACCCTCTTCAATTTCAAAAATACTTTATCTATTCCTCCACTAATTGATCTGCCAACACCTTTGATGAACTTAGAAGTCTTGGCATATGGGAAAAATCTTTTGATTTCTTTTTCAGCATCATCTTGATCTCTCATCTTGGTATCTATCAAGGTTCGAGTTTCATCATCATTACCACCAAACGAGGTTTCATCCTCCTCATCAGGGTCAATTGGAGGAGTGGTGGATGTCTTTGTGAATGGGCTCAAGTAAAGTGTATCATTCCCATCATCATCACCTAGATCGGCTGATGTATCAAAAGGATTTTGTATGTCTGGTATATCTCCGCCTTCTGCCATAATTTGTTACTAATCAGTAAGAAATCTTTTAAACTGGTCACACACAATTAACTAAAAGAATTTACTAGCCATATAACCCAATGCCAGCATACCACCGCCCACATATACCATCTCACCCATCTTTTGATTGCTACTAGGTCTATAATAATCAGAGAATTTTGGTTTATGTGTCTGACTATACAATTTCAAAGCTTCATCGGTATTCGATATATTTTGTGAAGCTTGGTGTTTAGCATCCCGCTGTTGGGAGTACCAATCAATGAGTTTCTGTCTATTTTCCTGGTATGAAGCATAATCTTTTTGATATTTTTCTATTGCCTTGTCGTGTCGTATTCGTTCTGCATCTGTTTTATCACCTGAGAGATATTTTGCAAGATACGAACCACCAACGAAGGTAGACGCATTCAAAATAGCTCCACCAATCATCATTGCTATTGTCGCCATTTATTGATCAATATGTAAAATCTTTCACGCTGGGAAATTTTACTGCCAAATGTGGCCAAGTTGAGTGCACAATATGTTGGTCAGCCGTAACACCCGACACAATACTTCATGAGTGTGACACTTGAAAGGCCATGTGTGTTTGGGCACTGAATATGTGTACGAATGAAGTATTAACCTTCCTGATTCGAACAAATTAAAAATGGCTGCTGTTGTGAGGCTACTTCATTATGCATGCTGTACTTGAATTGTCTTGGGAAGTTCGCGTGCAAACATTTCTTGCTCGGCTACAACATGCGTAATGAAGTAGGGACCTGAGCGGAAATCATTCCGAATATTATCCTCGGTGCACTTACTGTAGGCCGGTCTGAACTATTGTCTCTATGGACAATTTAGATAAAGGAAAAGTGGAGAAGGCTTACGAAGACCTTAAAAATCTTGTGGAGCCAATTACAGAGCCATTTCGGACCATCGAGGTCAAAACATAGGCATCGCGTTGGCCAGTACTACCCCATGATTTAACGCAAAGCAGAGAGATGGTACAAGCAGTTTATGAGAAGATTATCGTTTAGGTGTGCTCCGAGAAGTCCTTGGAAAGTTTTTATAAAGGTGGAATTGCCTACAGAATTATTCCAAATTATACGGACACTTGCGTCAACCACAAACTACGGCTTATTCACCGGCGAGACCAAAAGAAACACAAGAAGGCTGTCTTGGCGTTTACGTCTTTTGCCAGGGCCGGTAAAAAGTCTTTTTAATAAGATTATGGGCACCTCTTACTCAGATGATGAGTTTCTCAAAAAGAAGTTCAAGAATAAGAAGAGAATTGAGGCTATTGTAAATGAGGAGAAGCAGTTTGGAATGACATACGATTTTGATTAGGAAATTTTACAATTTGATTTTTGTTATAGTGTTTGCAATATGCACAACTTCCCAATACACACATCGGTATTTCTGTAAGTTGTACTCATTTCCATGAGTTTAAGAGTACACATTTAAACCATGAACAATAACTTGTACTTGTTGATACAAAGAAAACATTTTGGTTCCTATTGTCTACGATGTTGTAGGTAACTTATAGTAGAGTGCACTCACTTTATCTGTGAAACAAATAATACTAGCTACTACTAAATAGTGTTGATTAGACAACAGGAAACAAAGAAATTAGCATAATTTAACACCTATTTTGTACTGTTTATATTTCACGGATTAAGTGTGTGCGCTCTAATACATTTATTTGTTTTGTTATAAGGTGCTCATGCTAAATTCATGAAATAAATATTACTAAAGATACAGCTTGCTAAACAGTGTAGAGTAAATACACTTAATTCCTGAAACAAACATAGTACAAAGTAGGCGATAAACAATGCTAATTTGTTTGTTCTCTATTGTCTCATCAACACTATTTATTATAACTAGTAATATTTGTTTCACAGATTTAGTGCTTCTACTCTAGCATAATTTAGTGCTATTTGCTGTGTAATTATACGTTCACTGGTTTAGAGGGAGCACTTAACCATTGTATATAAATATAAACACAAGGAATGAGTCAAATACAAATAACTTTTATTCCATTAAAGTCAAATACATAGATATTTTTTTATAATCTCATAATCGGTATATATTGAGTATTTAAAGATGCATTTAAAACATACAAACATAAAATAGTTTTGCATTATTCATTGTTATGATTTCCCGGTCAATAGACAGTATTTGAAAAGGCACAACATCAAAGGCATAACAACTGTTATTGATTGGTTATAAATAGTTAAAATCTGTTATCAATCAGTTTTCCTTTTTTAGAGTAACAAAGGCAATTTATTTGAACTGTAAAAAAGTAATGGTGATAGTACTGCACTGTTTTTACTACAGTCAGTCATATTTCTTTTACAGTTTAATGTGAATAGAACAAGTCTATCTCAAAATTACTTTTTGGCTCTTTTTAGCATATTTGTATGCAGAGCTTTTGAGTATTGATAGATAGATATATACTTTAAGTGGGTATTTTCAAATGAATAAATATAAAGTTAAAAAATAAAGTTAGAAAGCAAACACTAAAAGTGTGTAACATAACTAGTTCAAAATAAAAACAACAAGAAAACAAACTTATTAATTTTTTCCTTCTGCTTAATTTGTGCCATTCAGCTGTCCTAGCTAATTAAAGTAGTACTACTGTTTCATGGATTTAAATGCAATTTTTACTGTACATTTTTATATGTACACAATAGAACAGCAATGAAGCAATTAGAGTGGTTTTTATAAACCCATGAAACAAAAAAGTAATCATAAAAGAGTAATAGCCAGATTCACACAATAGAAAACAAAGTCTTGAGTTGAATGCATGCAAGATTTCCATGACCAGTCCATGATTGTCAGGACAATATTACTTACTTGCTAATTAATTCGGCTCGAATTCTTCCTCAAAGCATTTAATTGCTTTGATTTTCTTAAAAATTCTTCTTTTAATTCAGACCTCCTTTGAGCGAGATCGCCTATGGGAAATCGCAGTTTTTCTGTAGTTTTGGTCGTTCTTCGCGGAGCTCTTCGCTTCTTGCTCCCCATCAGCCACAGCAGCACTCAATGCCACCTAAAAATTCACCAATTTTGTGACAAATTTTCAATATTAAATAAATAACAATCAATGTTCTCGAGGTTCCAAAAATATTTAGTAGAGTCAAAAGTGTGGTTCTATGGTTTTAATTTGTTCATAAATCCTACACGAAGGCAAAAAAATAAGAAATAAAACAAGGTACTCACACTTCATATCGATGATTGCTCTTCAGATGTCTATGCCAACTTTGCTCCGGAGCAAAAATGCAAAAAAAAAGTGAAAATATAGCAAATTTGGTACGAGAAGAAAGCTCACGATGCGAAGAAACGATTTGTCTTTGGTGCAAAACAGATAAACTAGCTGCCAGGCTTCTATGGGCCAATAAAACTACAATACCAGCTGCGGATCGAATGAATCAATATCGGCCGAGCTCAATTGTCTCTTTAAAAGACTGGGATCAAGTGGACATTCTTTTGGCTGATAAAGGGGTAGAAATTTCCCACCGTGTTTAAGTTGGCAAAATCTTTTGATCTTCTAAATAAGTTTTTAGGTACATACTACCGGATAGGACAGCGACCCATTTAGCATAGTTTGTAATACTTGAGGATGGATCGTTTATAAATGATTCTTTCATAGCCTTTTTAGCTACATATCCAACTCCAGCAGCCAATCCGATAATGACGGCTGAATCGGTAACAGTTTTCACAAGTTTGTTTTCAGTTGACATGATTTTTATTGTGGATAGAGAAAATCTTTAAACTACTTTCCTCAGAACATTACTATTTTAGGAGTTTGTGGGGGTGGTGGTTGGGTTGGTTGGGTAGGAATATTTGAGGGTGGTTGGGTTGGTGGTTTTCTGTTTTTGTAGTACCTCATAAACATGTCAACTGCGGTAAACCCTATTCCAACAAGAGATAACACAGTAGTAAAAGATAGCTCTGGAATCCATGCTTTAGATTCGCTCTCTGCATTTATATTTTCTTCCTGTTTCATTTCCCTATCTTTTTCCCTTGCTGTTTCCCTAGCTAACGCTTCTTTGGCTCCTTTGTTATATTCTGCTAGTTTCTTACCGGCAGCAACCTTTTTAGGATCTTTCTCTTTCTTTTTTGGATCTTTCTTTTCAGGTATAGGATCCATTGTAATTTGTTCAACAACTTCATCAGACATGATTATTTATTCTCCATAGTAAATAATCTTTAAATCATATCATCAGTTTTGTTCGGTAGTCTGCTCATTAGTCTGCTCAGTTTTGTTGATTTTAATGTGCTTAGCAACCTGGAATAGTCCACTAGCAAGTGCTACCAATCTTCCACCTTTTAATGCTAAGAGACCTACAAAGTTTGTCAGTTCACGATTAACCAACTCATCATTCTTCAAGTCTTTACAAAGCGATTCGATGTCATCTACAGGAACCAAGTAAGAAATTACATGAGAAACTAATTGAAGAGATGAATCTACTAATCCACCACCAATTTTCTTACCTAATACTGTCTGGTATCGATTATAATATTTTTCAACATCTTTTGCTGTGAGTTTCTTGATATCACCTAGACTCATATCAACACCTAAATATTCTTTTGTAGGCCCAAGAGATGCCAGAATAGCTAGTGATTCTTGTTTGATTTCAACATCATCATCTTTGGTCTCATCTTTTACCTCTGGCTGTTCTTCAATAAAATCTTCAACGCTTGTCATCTTTTAATTTTGTAATAAAACATAGAATCTTTTAAATCACAGCAGGAATCTCCGAATAACATTGGAATGGATAACGTAAACACAAACAGAGTCTCGAATATTTTTCAGTTTTAAGCATTTCTACAAACTTTTTACTAGTTTCAGAGTCTAAATCACCTCCATAATCTTCGAAAAGCATCTTCATACCTTTTTGTGATGGATTATGGAATGTAACAACACAAGCTACATTTTCACGGAATGGTTTTGCTATGGATGTTAATTGCTGAGTGAGAACCCAAACTGATAATCCATGATGCCTTCCGGAGAATGCTAAATCTATAAACTTGTTTGAGCGTTTCTTTAGATCTTTCGATACAGCACAGTCGTCTAAAATTATTAGTGTATTTGTACCAGAGAACAAAGTTTGACAATCATTTAATAACTCATTAATCTCATCGCTGTTACTAGCATCTGGCGATAATACCAAGAAACGTTTATCTCCGTGAGCAAATTTATGATAGGTTTTATTTTTAGCATAAGTCGGACATATGAGAACAATGTATTCAAAAACTTTGCGAAATGGTCCTAGAAGCTGATCCGTGAGGTACTTTGTCTTTCCACAATTTGTTGGACCTGTTATAATGCAATGAAAAGGAACTTTATCTCGTAATTCTTCCATCTTTTAACTAATACATAATTGATCTTAAGTTTGAATTCATTATCTCCATCAACGCGTCGGCTACCACAAACATGTAGCAGGTGATATTTCCTGTTCCTCCAACTTTTCGTTTCATTTCAAGTTTTACTCCATCTCTCGTGTTGTTCAAGGCCATACCTCCTCCATGAATACTATTGTCAGGGTGAGTTCTCAAGTCAATCCATAGAGCAAACTTGTCGATATAAAAATCATTTAGCTTGACACCCTCTTTACCAAAACGTTTAATTACCGAATCCCAAAAGTCTGACGGTTTCATTCCCTTAGAGTAGATACGGTTTGGCATGCCGTCAACGTTAATGTCGATTGATGTAATATTTGGATTGACAAACTTCTCAGAATCTCTTGCTCCTCCGACGTATCTATCTGTGAACAAGCACAATATCCCTGTCATTGATCTCCTAGGTATATTAATGTACTCGTTTATGAAGCTGTCATTAGGTTTGGAGATGGTAAAAGTTTTGTGGAGAAGTACATTCTCGTAAAAGAATACTTTACCAACCTGATAAGCTGACTGAGCCTCACTAGCTAAGTATTCACTTGATATACAAGCATATTCCAACTCGAGGTTTTCGATTTTGTAAGTTGGAGTCTTGGTCTTGTCAGAATAAACAACAATATCGGAAACTGAGGCCAGTGTAATCTCAAAGATTAGTGAATGAGGTAACGCCTTTGGATAGAAAACCCCATGATTGTTGAGAATAGGATGGTTGAGTGGGATACGGTACTTGGTGTTGTATACTGCTGCAAGAGCTACTTCCTTATCATTTCCTGAGGTTACCTTATCACCCGCATTTGTCCTAAGCTTCCTCATGTTTTCAGAAGAAATACCTTGTTTTATTCCATTCTGACGATCTTCAGCTGTTAAGTATAAGTCATGGTAGGTTTGAAAGAGATCGTATCTTTGAGTATCCTGTAGTGTTTCTCCACCAAAAAGAACCCTGAGTCTGGATACAAGGTTACTGCCTACGTTATTCACAAGGGTGTTGTTAGCATGACCATCAACAGTCAAGTCAAATAGTAGAGATACACTTCCTGGGACAATCACTACATTCTGAGAAAGTTGAGGAATATTTATATATAGTGTTTCTTCAGGATTAGCAGATGAGGGGTTTAGTGTAATTCGATTCAGTGATGATTCCGCTTTCAAACCGAGAGGCTCTAGTGGAATCCTGTTTGGGTTAATTTCTTCAGATATAGCTTGTGACATGTTTTATTTTAAAGATAGGTGGAGTATTCTTTTAAATGAGTAACGAAAACATGCTATCAAAAATATACTATTCAACTTATGGATATTGGAAAGGGTATTCTGCCATTCCTAAATTAGCTGAAAAAGCAAAAGTTAGTGAAGATGAGGCTAAACGATGGCTTGAGAAACAGTCTATGTGGCAAATCTATCTACCAGCTCCAAAGTATATCCCTAGACCGCACTGGAATGTGGAAAAGACTAATCAGATTCACCAAGCAGATCTATTATTTTTACCACATGATAAAGTTGGAAGAAAGACATATCGATATGCCCTGGTTGTGATTGATATTGCCTCGAGATACAAAGATGCAGAACCACTAACCTCAAAAGAAAGTCATGAGATTTCAAAAGCTTTGACAAAAATATACTCCAGAAAGTTAAAATATCCTAAAACATTAATTGTTGATCCTGGTAAAGAATTTATGGGAGATGTAACAAAACTTATGGAAAAACATAATGTAACCATACAACGGTCTGAAGCTGGAAACCATAGAGCACAAGCATTTGTTGAAAAAGCAAATAGAACATTATCAGAAAAACTATTTAGTCATCAATATGCACAAGAAATGATTAGTGATGATAGGTCTAGAGTATGGGTGAAACGATTACCGGCTATTTTGAAAACTCTGAATAGTATACCAACGAGAATAACTGGTAAAGAACCTGAGAAAGCTATAAGACTGAAAAAGGTTGATATTGATCCTC
Source organism: Ricordea florida (assembly GCA_949710005.1). Lineage (NCBI taxonomy): Eukaryota > Metazoa > Cnidaria > Anthozoa > Corallimorpharia > Ricordeidae > Ricordea > Ricordea florida. Next base: position 26,386,222 of record OX453283.1, on the reverse strand, counting down.
CAAAGTATAAGCGAGTTGTTGGACATGATGAGGTGAGACTACCGCCTGGTGTTAAAGTTAGATACTTACTCGCTCCGGGTGAACTTGAGGGTGGTGAGCGAAGACGAGCTACGGATCCTATCTGGAGTATTCAGGTTTACGATCTGTCACGTAGTGTGGTGTCACCTAATCAGCCAGTGTTGTATTATTTACTAGATGGACCAAGGCGTAGTTTTGTGAGGGAAGAGCTTCAATTTGTACCAGACGATACTGAGCTGCCACCTAATTCTGTGTTGGAACGATAATGTCCGTAGGCGTAAGTATGTATTCCATCTTCACAAATGACTCTCTTGTCATCATCACCAGACAGTGCAACTTTGTTAATCGTTTCAGTATAAACATCGTGCTTATGACTTCTGATTACATTCATCTGTCTCATCTGAGGTTCTTTATTGAATAGACATCTCTTATAGTTATCGAAGGTTATGGACTTTTTTACGACTGCCTTCTTAATTCCCTTACATTTCTTTTCTTCTTCACCTTCATCCATCCTGTAGGAGTAGAGCTTGGCCCGTAGACCTACAAATTCAGTTATCTGTTTACCACCAGCTTCATCTTTGAACTTACCGATGACTTTCTTGTTAACACCAGTCTCTATACCTGATGGATGATCTTTAGGATAATTACTAGTATCAAACATGGATTTTACATCTTTGCTTATATCTTTGTAGAAATCATCTGTTTCTATCTCATAAGCAAGACTGTCCGTATCTGTAAAAAGCAACTTAGCCCTTTCACCATATTTAGGTTTGATGTAATTATAGTGAAAATCATACATTATTGTTTTACTTAGATCCAGAATGCACATACCTAAGTAAACAGGTTTATAGAATACCAACTTTGTTTTCTTCATGTGGATGGCCGCCAGATTCTCACAAAAGATGGTTCGGTGCTGATAGTGTGGCTTTGATATTAATTTTTTCGCATCTTTTTCATTAGTAACCAATCGTACGTCCACCCTGTTTCTAATGTTTTCCATGGTTTTCCCAAAGACAGAGTTATTCATCAGCTTGAAGAAATCTTTTTCAAAATCGTTGGATGCTTTTGCCCTGAGGTTGGTATTCAAGTTGATGTATGGTTTTAACCAAGCTGACTCTTCAAATGTAATACCTCTATGAATATTAGTTACTTTTAGTCCTAGACTTTCGTAAAGTTTTAGGGTCTCGTGGTGAACAACATACTTTACCTTATCGTTGAGGTTTGGTATCAATTTCTCAACCTTATTAACGACAAGTCTCTCTGGAGCTAGTGGATAATCGTTATGCAAGTCGTGAAGGTGATGAGGATATTCCAAGTCAACTTCTAGTATGCATGGGAGATTTTTCCAGTCTGTAATCTCTTGGTCAGTCATCCATCTAAAACCGTGAGTAGGGAGTGGTTTACTCATTCCCCCACCATATAAGTTGTTTGCGTCAAGATATTCAATATACTTTGTGGGTAAGTTAGAATTAAAGTTGGTCATGTACGGGTTGTTAGCTTTACCATATCTAGTAGAGATCATAGATACACCTCCTCGAATACCTTTCTCAAACATAAGTAGTATGTCGTAGTCATTTAAAAGCTCCAACTCTACTTTAGTTAACTTTAACGCTACATCCCAGGCTAGACCGGGCGCTGTGTAATACCATGCAGGATCTAGATCATAATTCTTTTGGCAAACATCTCTAAAGTTCTCGAAGACATCAGCTAACAGTAGTACATCTGACTCAAGATATAGGTCGTGGTATTCCCTCATTGTTTTCATATTGAAGGTTTCCCACACCTTTTGAGCATGTTGGTAGTTGTCTTCTGTTATGTCTGTGTCATTAAGTTTTGAGTAGAATGCCTCCTTTGGTGGAAGTTGGGTTGCGTTGAGTTTATCTAATCCGTCAAACCAATCGTATGGAAATACACCCTTTCTCAACAATAGCTCTAATTGTTCACCTTCATAGTAGCTCATAATGTTTTTGAAAGCTTCTTTTGGAAGATTAGTTACTAATTTGTCAAGGCTGGTTGCCATAAATTTAAATGAATCGATGAATCTGATATCTCGCTTCACATCAACCTGCTTACCTTCTCTGTTTGTAAAACTTCCGACTACAATCTGTTTTGTGAAAGAAATATACTTTTCCTCATTATTAGGTATACAGTTTATTTTACCTTTTGTTGTACCAAGGTTCTTGATAAATAAGTGTGAATCATATCCAGATAAATTATGAAAGAATACTGGAAAGAAGTTTGGAATCTTGTAATTTAAGTTGCATTCATTATGAGCTGCTCCTCTATACTTTCCTGTAAGGTGGCAGTGGTCTAATACCTTATCTTCTCCTAATTCACCCTCACAGATGTGACAATGAGTAGCATTTTTATATTCGATTTTATCCCGTTGAGTCATCTTAACTTTCTTAGAAAACTTGAACTTATTATAAATTTTCTTAATATCTGACTCTAAATTATCTACAAATATCTGTGGGATATCATCGTCTGGGTATTCAGCAGTGTATCTTAAGCTTACAAGCGTGGGTGGAAATATGTTGTCATCAAAACACTTGATATAATAGCAGAATCCAGATGGTTTGTGCTTCTGGTATTGTTTAGTAAAGCTTTTACTTTCATCTGGAGAGCAGGTATGTATTTTCTCTGGAGAGCTCTCAAAGTCTGCATATACAACAATGGGGTGTCGCATTTTTCTGTTATAATTTTTAAAGTAAATATAACGGGGATTTCCATCTTTATCTATAGGCATTTCAATCTTAACTTCTTCGTTTGTGTCGCAGTATTCGAGATGTTTTTCTAATGAATTTTTTGACTGGAATGAGTTAAGACATCTATAACAAAAGTGCATCGTAGATTTATGTTTACTGACTTTTGCAGCTAACAATCTACTCATATTCTTTATCCAGCAGTAGTGATTTGTTTCATCGTTTGATATGAGAAGTAAGTTGATCACATTAGTTTTATGTTTCTTACTTATTCTTAGAGGGTATACATCACCTTCATATCCGTAGACGTTAATCGCATAGGGGTTTTGCTTTTCAAACTTATCAATCTGTTTTAGTGAAACGGGGAACTCTATTCCTGACCAGTCAAAATTATTTGAGTTCTCTCTCATTTGTTTATTTAGTCTTTGTGGGTCTTTCTCCCTTGGAAACACGGCTGAGGTTACTGCCCACTTGAAACATTCATGATCCTTCTCATTCTTAACGTTGATAATTGCTTGCTTTGAAGCTAATTTTGATGGTAGTGGAATATAGGAACTTCCAGAAAGCGGTTCAAATGGGTCGATGAAGATATCAAAGTATTCCACATGGTTGAATTTCCAACCGGATCTGTTTCTTTTAAATTTCTCAAATTTTACAAGTTGGTAATTTGTCATTGTATTGAATAAGTCTGATAAATCGGTTGATTCAGTAATCGTTTCTTCGTTGGATTGAAAGTAACCCGATGTTTCATAAATCTGTCCAGTATCAGGATTTTCTTTTATGAACTTACACGTTAAGATAAATTTCACCTTGAGTGGTTTCTTTTGCTGCTTATTTAGATCTATAACTTTTGGCTTGATATTATCGATGAACATCTTTTCGTCATACCCCTTCACCCCATCAATCCTGTAGGTTTTCAGGTACCTATTAAACGCTGTTTGTATTTCTTTTGGAGTGAAGCGATTTGGGTTTGGTGGGGTTTGTTCTTCCTTTTCGTCCAATTCAGCTCTAACACTCTCAGATATACTTACCTGTCTTCTAGGTTGGGTTGGTCTGTTATTAGTAACTTTGGAGATATTTTTATTGATGAAATCCACCACTTTCAATGTCTGTTTCTTTATCCAATTAAACGTTTTGTTCTTTGTTTGAGGGATGGCGTTCACTAACCGCTTGCCACTATCTATGAAACTAGATACAATATTTTTTCTAAGGGCTGGGATAGGTATTTGAGGCTGTTTGGGGATATTTTTTCTAGGTGCTGGAATGGGTATTTAAGGCTGTTTGGGGATATTTTTTCTAGGTGCTGGAATGGGTATTTAAGGCTGTTTGGGGATATTTTTTCTAGGTGCTGGAATGGGTATTTAAGGCTGTTTGGGGATATTTTTTCTAGGTGCTGGAATGGGTATTTAAGGCTGTTTGGGGATATTTTTTCTAGGTGCTGGAATGGGTAT
>OX453283.1:26344551-26377051 GCA_949710005.1 Ricordea florida | reverse complement strand
ACTGCACAGTGACGAAGGGCTAAAACATAGTGGATTTTTGCGATAATGAAGCGCATTTGGAAAAAACCGCGGTCCATAGGTCAGCTGGATATTTCTCCTTATAAATTCCTGGATTCTATATCTCAAATCTACCTCCGTCGGTGGTTTAGTGTTTGGTTGGCTAATTTTCTCAACTTTAACTTTGCACTTCAGGTTTTACACAAGGATAGCTACAAACACTAAAAATATATCTTTTGTTTGTAACAACACTCTTCTTTTAACTCCTATTTATATTTTATATAAATCTACTTATAACGCGTGAGATTATATTAGTCCGTTACCAACTTTAAACAAGTGAAAGGTCAAATAGGTTTTAAACAGTGAAATTTTAAGATAACAATAATTTTTTAACAAAATTAAGTCAAAGATCATTATTTTCGATAATTTTTTGTAATAATTAATATTGTTATTATAAGTGCACTTGTCAAGTAATTTAAAATGGCGGAACATGCAACGGGGCCTAGGAACCAAATTTCCCACAAGGCCTTTGCAATTCCTTGACAAGTGTACTTGTCAAGTAATTTACGATAGCAAATATCGTCCATGACAAGTTTTTCCTTGACAAGTGTTCTTGTTCAAAAACTATCATGCTAGTTTTTGAACAAGGACACTTGTCAAGGAAAAGCTTGTCCTATTTTTCCATTTGCACTGCCAAGGAAAACTCGTCAAGGAAAACTTGCTAGTTTAAATGAGGCTTAAATCATGTAACGTTTTGCGAGAAAATCGAGCAAAGTTATCATTTTGCGAGCACTTTTTATGGGACCATTTATCAGCCCTTTTCTGCGCTGTTTGGGATGAATTAGCAAAGACTTATCTTCGATTACGATTTAGATTTTTAAATTCTATGCGTTTTACACCGCGCAATTGTGTGTCACATGAGATAGTTTTTTTAATCTTTTTGTCTCGTGGTGTATAAGTCATTTAATTATCTATTTACTTATTAATCATATATATAGATATTAATCATTTATTTATTAATCATTCATTTATCAATCATTTATGTATTGACTTTCGTCAGTTAAAATTAGTTCAAGCTTATGCAGATTACAACTCCCATGTTGTAACTCTTTTCTAAAAAAGAAGACGGATAATAATCTTAAATTAACCTAGCTAGAGAAGAAGAACAGCACTCATCCAAAGTCACACTACATGAGCCCACGATCCAATTCCCCTCCGTGCAGCAAGGGTCAAGTGTTTATTGGTAAAGTTTCCCTTTTTTTGGATAATTCATTTCCCTTCTCATCCCCCAAAGAGCTCCTGGTTACAAATTCCACATATTTATATCGCCTAGCGAGATACGCGAAAATTACGCAATTCAAAAACATCACAGCTGCAAGGAAGAAAAAATAGTATTCCAAGTGGCCCGTATTAAGGTCCTCCGGATACCAAATGCCGTTGGTGGCCTTTTTCACGATGGCTGCCAGCGCCCCTGCCACGTAGAAGCCCACACCAATCATGGCCAAGTTGAGGCCCATGATCACTCCGCGAAGATACATGGGAGACTGGGAATAGGCAAAGGCCAAGCCTGAAACAACGAAGAATTTTTAGTGGTCACAATTTTCGCTTTAGATAACATTTTGATTTCTTTTCGATGTTTGAGAAATCATTTTTTGCTACATTTTACACTTATGTGTTCACGAGTTTGAATCCCAGACAAGAAGATTATTACATTCTATATTACAGATATAATTCCGAACTGTGCCTGCAGGCTATAATTCAATCGTCGGACAAGTAATCGCTTTTCCAAGCAGGCAGCATCACTAACAAGATTTAGTATCACCCAACTAGTGGACTAATGCAAATGCCGCAATCTGATTGGCTACGCTACTAGAGGACTATTACTAATAGTCCTCGAGTAGCGAAATTCGTGGCGTTTCTTTTGTTTTATTCCCAAATAAATCTTTCTTCAACTTGCATTTGCTAACTTTATTATTGCTTTTTCTGTCCGACTAGTTGGGTGATACTAAAACAATTAGACCCTTCGCCCTCAAGGGCTACGGGTCTAATTGTTAAGTAGAAATCGGAAGTTCAAAAATTCCTCGCAGAATGTATTGAGAGCGCGAGGCTATCCGACAGGGTCACAAAAAAGTCGACAGAGAAAATCGGAAAGTTGTAATCATTGGTTTTTCCGATCGTACACGACGGCTATCATGCGACTACCATCGGTATCCGTCGGACTCGTTTTCTAAGCGCAAGTCTTTACTTACCTGGAATAGAAGTGAGAACCTCGCCGATTCCTTGGAGAACATACTGAGGGACCTGATAAAATATATTCATCTGTGATGCATTTACCGGTGTATTAAATGGATCTTGAGGAAAATAACCATGTGCGGCAATGAAGTTCTTCCTCTCTATTTCCATTATACCCGCCATAATTACGGATCCCGCGGCGAACAACATCCCTACACCCATTTGCCTTAGAGGAGTAAAGTTGACGCCAAAATTTCGCAGGGCGGGATAGACTGCACGATCCACTAACGGGATCAAGATTAACAGAACGGTGATCTCAAAAAGTAGTGGTAAAGGGCCGATTTCAGCGCAATTTTTTATTTTATCTTAATTTTGAGATAAAAAAAATTTATCAAGGATTTTACCAAGCCTATGCCAAGCCTATACAAAGCAAATACGAAACTGATGCGGGTCCACAAAACATTTCATAAAATAAAAATAAAATTAAATAATAGTTTAAAGAAATAAATAATTTAAAAAAAAATGGAACAATTAAATAATTTATATTTTGTGCAACTGAAAAAAATTGCGAAAGAATTGAAAATTAAAGGCCGAACAAGAATGTGTAAAGAAGATTTTATTAATTTGTTTAAAAAATTTTCAGAGGAGGAAATTATTAATCTAATTCAAAAAGTTAATTCTTATAATTATATTTGTATTCATGTAAAGTGTAAATATTATTGTAAAGAATGCGATGGCTCTTATTTATGCGAACATAATAAAAATAAGTACCAATGTAAAGAGTGTAAAGGACCTAATATTTGTAAACACAATAAATTTAAGTATTGTTGTAAAGAATGTGGAGGATCACAAATATGTGAACATGGAAAACAAAAACAACAATGTAAAGAATGTGGAGGATCACAAACATGTGAACATGGAAAACAAAAACAACAATGTAAAGAATGTGGTGGAGCGAAAATATGTGAACATGAGAAAATAAAATCATATTGTAAAGAATGTGGTGGTTCACAAATATGTTTTCACAACAAACAAAAAAATTTTTGTAAAGAATGTGGTGGATCACAAATATGTGTACATAATAAACAAAAGGCTCATTGTAAATATTGTTGAAAAATTATGTTATGTAACCCTTATTTAGGTTTCATAACAGAAGAACTTATATAAATAGATATTTAAAAAGATAAAATAAAATAAAAAAATATGGTGAGCTTAAACAGTAATTTACGTTTTGAATATTCTATTAACAAAGGGTTGATTTTTTACGATTTTATTAAATCATTTAATAAAGATTTTTTACTGTTTATTTCAAAAAATAGAGGATTTATTAAAGAACTAGAAGTAGGTGAAAATTATGGTAAACAGTGGGTTTATTATCAAATTATATTTAATACTACAAAAGATGATAATATGGATTATTATAATGGATTTCAAAAAATAGATTTGGATAAAGGTTTTTCATTGAGTAAAAAATATTGCGATGATATAATTTTCGGAAAAAACAATGAATATGTTTCTTATTTTTATATAGGTCACCATGATGAAAGAGAAATAGATGATATTAATGATGTAATTATTCATTCAATAATTATTTATTTACCTGAAAATAGATTTAAAATATTACACAAACGTAAATTCTACAAAGACTTGTATGATGAACTAATTCCTATAGCTTGGCATCCATCTAGATATTTAGATTGGTGTATTGATGTTGAAGAGAAAAAGTTTTTGGAAGAAGAGGTATGGGGAGAAGAAGATTGATAGTATCTAATTATGTTATATAACCCAACAAAATGGTTATATAACAAAAAAAATTATCTGTATCTTAAACTAAAAGTTATGGGAGAACCCTTAAGATCAAGTTTTTTCCATTCATTATCTAATATGGTTAAATCAAACTGGTTTATTAGGGTTTCATATTTTCGAACTGGAATTGTTGGATAATCCTTTGAGGGGATGTTTGCAAGTAGGTGAGATGGTGAGAGTTTTACAAGTTCTCCATTTTTAGTTTTATTCATATATGAAGATTTATTATCAACTATACTACACATAAGTCTCAGTGGTTCCTTAATCTGAATATTTATGGGGTATAATTTACCTGGATTTATGACTTCAGGAACTCCTAAACCAAACCCCAACCCTCTCGTAAGTTTAATTTTGAAGTTCTTATTTGAATATAGATAGTCAACAGTATCAGTCTCAATTATTGTTATCTTTTCCCCATCAGGATCATTAAGAAAGATTGATTGAATATTACGAAGAGAATATGTACCGGGTTGAATTATTATGAAGCCTTGATTCTTATCATTGAATATTATCTGTTGGTCCTTGAAATTAATTAATCTTTTAGTTTTTATATTACAATCCAGAAGCTGTATCTCCCGAAGATTTTTCAGAGGAGGATCTAAATAAATTCTAGTTTCTGAATCATACATGGTAATACTTAACATTTTGTTTTGATTACATCATATTCATCTTTAAATCGGCTACACCGTAATTTCTATAATCAAAACACTAACGAAATAGGAACCAAGCTATTGCGCCGCTAAAAACCATAAATACTATCAGATTATCTTCATGTTGAGTTGATTTATTTTCTGGTTTAATTGCATCTGTTTGTGTTTCTTCCTTTTTAATTATAGGTTTTGGTTTTGTTTCGGGTTTATGAGGTAAAGAAACCTTTGAAGATCCTAAATTATGGTTTATTCCAACAGTTTTTGTTTCGGTATTTAATGCATTATTTACCCCAAAATTCATATCTTCAGTGGCTTTCATGAGTTTGTTATTATATCCAACCACGCTCTCTGTATTTATAATCATATTACTTGGCATCAACCAAACGCCAGGAGCGATAGCTAAATCAAGCCGTAATTTAGTTTCCTGAACAGATTGTTGGTAATTTTGAATAGATTTAGAAATATCATTTTCTATAACGCTACTTTCAAATAGGGCCAAGAATTCTTGTTGTGTTTCTATTGCACCACCTCCATTACCATAAATTGAGTTTCTAGTATTAACTTGTGCTCCTAATATACAGTAAACAAAAGCTTCAGCGGATCGATTTAATCTACCAAGTCCGGCTTTAGTGAGGCCATGCCCACTTATTGGGATAAACCAAGCATATTTGAAATCAACAAAGTCATCATTACGGATAAATGAAATGAGATTACCCTTTTCTTTCTTACCACCTTCATCAGCGAATTTACCAACTTCACCAGGCCATTGATCTGCTTCATGATCATAATTCCTTATAATATGTACATTTTGGTATCCCCCTCCTTTTCCATGGTATCCAGACCCATAATCAAGGAATATATCACCCAATCCGTTGTTTCTTCCACCTTTCCATCTAAAGTCAGCCGAAGTACTAACACCAAATTCTGCACACAATCGTTGATATGCAACTTTACTATATGGATTATTATTTATCACAAAAGGCTGTTCATCGGGTAAAGGTAGTTTTATTTCATACAATATTCGTCTTATTGTGAAATACACATGAAACTTTATAAAGCTATTAACTACTTTGGGATAATTTAGATTTTCAAAAGGACTTATACCACATCCAGATGTTGCACACCATACCGCAAAGTTAAGTTGTTGAGGCCAATAATTCATATCTGGTCCATTTAACCATTTTCTACTTTGCTTTCCAAATTTGAATGTTACAACTTGAGATGTAAATATGTTTCTCATCTTTGCGGTAAATTTCTTCTTATTTGAAACGTATATATCTAGAAAGGTTAGCATTTTTGTTAAATCAGTTGTAAAGTCATCAAAGTTAATAGCCGGTATAGGATAGCTTTGATTAGTCTTGGTTAAACTCTTTGGAAACGAGCCAACTTTAGGTTTCTTTTCTAACCCTAAATCCCCCCATAATAATGTTTTTAAATTAATAGGAAGATCATCAGTCCAAGTTTTTCCAGTAGGATCATCATTTGACATAACTGTTGCCTCATTAACTTTCCACTTAATATATCCTCCATATGAATCATTCACAAATGTAAATTTATTGATGTTGGCGTTTGGATACCTATTTTTGAAATCGTCTAATAACATCTTATTCTTTGTGTTTCAGATAATCTGGTCTTTAGATTAAGAATAAGATGTAAAGTATTAATCTTCACTAGTATTTCTAATGCCTGCAAAACAATTACAACCAACATCAGTTCTCTCGTATGAAATTTTTAATGTGTGGGAGCGGTTAATTCTTTTAATAGATCTGCGCGAACTTCTCTCCTTATCTGAGACATGTTTAAGTTTTTTTCTGTATCTTTCCTAAATTTTTGACGAACTTCTAGTTTTAGTTTTTGAAACTTTTCCAACTCTGCTAAAATTATGGAAAATTCTTGATCGGATATAACATTATCTTTCAAAGCTTTTGAAACCAAGTCGTTAATGGTGTTTAATTTTGATTTTGCAATTGCAGCGGTTTGTTCGTGTTTACTTACTTTATTTGAAAGTCTTTTTGATGCGTATCCAAATCCAACCGATAATCCTCCAAAAACTCCACCAACAACCCCTAAAGGAACTCCAACAATAATGCCAAAACCAGTAAGAGAAGTTCCGAGACCGCTTGCAGATAGAATAACTGAAATCAACCCACCACAAACACTTATTTTTGTAAATATTCCTCTAGCTCTATTGTATTTTTTCCTTACATCTTCATAATGTTTAATTTCTCTCTCAAGATTTTGTAATACTTCGCTTGATTTTTGTAGTCTGAAATTAACTACCTGAAGTGAGGAGCTTGGATCGTTATTATTAGGTAATTGTGGATAAATTCTATTGTAGTCATCCATATTGTATTTTACTGATCAACTTGATATCTTTAGACCTACTTTCTCTTGCTACGCGGCCCGTAGGGTCTATTTCCGCCTTTCATTTGTTCCACAAAATATAGAACTACAGCCATTATCAAAAGCCAAGCATTTTCACCTAAAAATCCAATAACCTGACCCGCCGTTTTAAATAGAAAGCTAACTATTGCGCCAACCATACCTGGTAATATTTCACCTAGTTTCTTACCTATAGTTTTTAATCCATTACCAATACCTTTTCCCAAAGTTGATAGACCTTTAGAAAGATTAGAAACGATTACACCAATTACTACACCAACAGAACTCACAACTGCAAATAATGTAAAACCATACTTTTTGAAGATATACTTTACCCTCTCTCGTAATGGTAGATTTTTAAGTATTTCTTCATTTTTACTCTCCAGATCAGCTATTTGTTCTTGGTTGTAAATAATACTCTTTCTTGTTAGTTCTCTAAATTTATCAACTTCAGCTTTTAATCTTTCATTACTACGTTCTAACATTGTTAAATTTGACTGCCCCTTCTTATATTTGTCTATTTCATCTTTGTATACATTCATTTCATTAAAAAGTTTCTCTTTCTGTATTTTTAATTCTATATTCTGTTTAACTGTTTCATCAAAAAGACTTTTAATTTCCGTTTTTTCCAATTGTTGTTTCTCAATGAATTCACGAAGTTCTTTTTCCTTTTTAACATAAAGGTTTATCTCATCTGTGTGTGTTTCTGTAACTGCTTCCAATCCTTCTACCGCATAAAGTAATTCAATATTTTGTTGATTAGCTTCCTCCAGTTGTGATAAAAGATTATTATTTTTTATAAGCATGGATTCATAATCAGCACCTAACGCTTTTCTAAAGATAATTGGTAATTTTTCTGTATTACGAATCCCATTTTTATCAACTATTGTATGCCACACATTATCTTTCCGACTGGTTAATTGTCCTAATATACTACCATCTACTCCAAATCTTACATTAAATGTGCTGTCATTTGGATTGTAATTTGGATAATAACGTTTGAGTTCTTTCTTAGCTTCTATAATTCTATCATATTCCTTATCTCTTTCCTTAAAAACATCACTCAGTTTACTACCTTCTTCCACCTGTTTATCCCATTCAGCTCGTTTATTTTCTTCATCTTTATATTCATCATAACCAGCATAATCTTGATCAATTAGACGAGTTGTGGATGATATTTTATCCATTTCCATATTTTCTCTATCAACATCACCATTATCTTTTGGTTCATTTAGTTCAGTTGGATCTAAATCTGGTAATTCTGCCATGATTTTTTACTCATCAGTAAGAAATCTTTAGATCTAAAGTTATTTTTGAAATTATAAAAAAACTAAAAAAATATAAAATAAAATGATGAATGAAAACACTCAATTAATAAATATTAATAATTATATTCCCAAACAAAGTATGATCTTTTCTAAACCAATTTTAGGTGAAATTCCCGGTAGCAAACCAAAGGTTGAATTTAAACGAATTAAAATTTTTACAAAAAATGAAGATGGAACTGAAGGAGAACTTGTTATTCCAACTGGACGTTTATATTCATTTGGAGTTTCCGTAAATAGAAGCCAAGAAACAAATAAAATTACAGGATATACCTTTCCTTTGTGTTTATGGAGCGGAAATAAACCCACGCCTGAAGAGGAAAAATGGATTGATACTTTTAATGAAATAGTAGATTGTTGTATCGATCATCTGGTAGATAATCGAGAAAAAATTGACAAATTTGAATTGGAAAGAACTGACCTTACTAAAACCAAGGGTGGTTTAAATCCACTGTATTGGAAAATGGAAAAAATTACAGATACAAAAAACAAAACTTCTATGTGTAGAGTTCCCGACCGCGGCCCAACACTATATGCAAGATTAATTTGCTCCAAAAGACAAGATAAATTTCTTACTAAATTTTATAATATGAAAGATGATAAATTAATAGAGCCAGAAGATCTAATGAATAAAGGTTGCCATGCGGAATGCAACATCAAAATTGAATCAATATTTATTGGTTCTTGTATTTCACTTCAGGTAAAACTTTATGACGCGGCTGTAGAACCAAACACTGAAATGAAAAGATTAGCGCCCTGTAAAAAATATAATCCTGAAGTAATTATTTCTAACAGCGAATCGGCTTCTAATTTTATGGAAGATTATGAAGATTCAGATTCTGAAAGTCTTATGTGAACTCAATAAGAAATGAAATTATGTTATATAACCTAATTACTGGTTACATAACAAAATAATGTTATATTTAAAATAATTTACTAACTGCATACCCCAACGACAACATTCCTCCCCCCACATATGCCATTTCTCCCTTTTTTTGATTTTCACTTGGCCTGTAATAATCTGAGAATTTTGGTTCATCGAGCGAAGCTCTCCCCGACTCCGTCGGATGTATTTGTCCATATAATTCAAAAGCTTCATCTGTTTTTGAAAGATTTTTTGATGCCTGATATTTTGCATCCTTTTGTTGTAATTTCCAATCAATAAGTTTTTGTCTTTTTTCCTGATATTCGGCGTAATCTTTTTGATACTTTTCTAGCGCTTTATCGTGTCGTATTTTTTCTGCATCTGTTTTATCTCCTGATATATATTTTGCAAGATATGATCCACCAACAAATGTAGTTGCATTCAATATAGCTCCTCCAACCATCATTGCTATTGCTGCCATGTTTCTTCGCTTCGCTCAGGTCTATAAATCCTTAATTTGGGTTCCTCCCTCGCTTCGCTCAGTTCGGTAAAATCTTTTGATCCTCTAAATATGTTTTTAGGTACATACTACCTGACAGTACAGCGACCCACTTAGCATAATTTGTAATACTTGATGATGGATCGTTCATAAATGATTCTTTCATAACCTTTTTAGCTACATAACCAACTCCAGCGGCTAATCCGATAAGTACTGCAGAATCAGTAACAGTTTTCACAAGTTTGTTTTCGTTTGACATTATTTTTTACTACATCAGTAAGAAATCTTTAGACCCCTTTAGGGTTTAAAAAATAAAATTATATCATTCCAATTTTTGGTTGTTGGGGAATGATATTTGATGGTTGTGGTAATTGAGGAACTTGTGATACCGCAGGACAAGCAGGTATTCTGTTTTTATTATCCTCCTTTTGCCGGTATCTCATAAACATATCAAATGCTGTAAACCCTATTCCGATAATCGATAAAACAGTCGTAAAAGATAGTTCTGGAAGCCATGCTTTAGACTCGCCATCTCCATTTTCATTTTTCTCTTCTTCATGTTTCATTTGCTCCTCAGCTCGCAGGGTCTCTCTAGCCAATGCTTCTTTTGCTTTTTTATTATATTCAGCTAATTTCTTACCTGCTGCTACTTTTTTAGGATCTTTTACCTTTTTTCCTGTAGTTTTTTCCTCTTCTTTTGGAGGATCTCTTGTAATTTGCTCAACAACTTCTTCAGACATTATTTTACATATCATTAAGAAATCTTTAAATCAATCACATCATGCTTAGTAAACAGTATCAGACCCGCTTGCATCTTGTTTAGTAGACTGCTCAGTTGTATTTGAAATCTCTTGAGTTTTATGCTCAGTTGTGCTAACATTAACTGGTTCTTCTCTTGAAAATTGTTGATTTTTTCCTATTTTAACGTGTTTAGCTACTTTAAATAGTCCGCTAGCAAGTGCTGCCAATCTTCCTGCTTTCAATGCTAAGAGACCTAAAATGTTTGTCAGTTCACGATTAACCAAATCATCATTCTTCAAATCCTTACAAAGAGCTTCTATATCATCCAAAGGAACAATATAAGAAATGACTTGAGAAACTAATTGAAGAGATGAATCTACCAATCCTCCGCTAATTTTTTTACCTAATACCGCATGATAACGATTATAATATTTTTCTACATCTTTTACTGATAACTTTTTTACATCTCCCAAACTCATATCAACTCCTAAATATTCTTTTGTAGAGCCCAAGGGATGCGAGAATAGCTAGTGATTCTTGTTTAATTTCAAGATCCTCACTTTGTTTGGGTTCCTCCCGTTGGTCGGTATCATCTTTTACTTTAATATAATCTTCAACTTTTGCCATCTTTGTGATAATACATGGGTTATTTTTAAATCGGCTTTACCGGCCTCACCGCGAAGCGGAGCTACGCTGAAATCACTTCAGGAATCTCCAAATAACATTGAAATGGAAATCTTAAACATAAACATAGTCTAGAATATTTTTCTTTTTTCAACATTTCCACAAATTTTTTACTAGTTTCAGAGTCTAAATCTGCTCCATAATCTTCGAAAAGCATCTTCATCCCCTTTTGTGATGGATTATGGAATGAGACCACACAAGCCACATTTTCACGGAATGGTTTTGCTATCGATGTTAATTGCTGAGTGAGAACCCAAACTGATAAACCATGATGTCTTCCAGAAAATGCTAAATCTATAAATTTATTAGATCTTTTCTTCAAATCATTAGAAACGGCGCAATCATCTAAAATTATTAGTGTATTTGTTCCGGAGAATAAAGTTTGACAATCAGTTAATAACTCATTAATCTCATCAACGTTACTAGCATCTGGTGATAATACATAGAAATGTTTATCTTTATTAGCAAAATTATGATATGTTTTATTTTTAGCATAAGTTGGGCATATTAAAACAATGAATTCAAACAATTTTCGGAATGGCCCTCGGAGTTGATCAATTATGTACTTTGTCTTTCCACAATTTGTTGGACCTGTTATAATGCAATGAAAAGGAATTTTATCTCGTAATTCTTCCATCTTTTTTCCTTCGGGTCTTTCTTTTAACTAATACATGATTGATCTTAAGTTTGAATTCATAACCTCCATTAATGCATCAGCTACAACAAACATGTAACAAGTCATAATACCAGAACCAATAGCTATTCTTTTAATTTCTATTTTTATGCCGTCTTGTGCGTTGTTTAATGCCAGACCTCCCCCATGAATGCTATTATCTGGGTGAGTTCTCAAATCAATCCACAGAGCAAACTTATTACTATAAAAATTCTTTTCCTTTACCGACCAACGGGAGGAGCCACTGAAACGTTTCTTTATTGACTCCCAAAGATCTGACGGCACCATTCCCTTTGAGTAAAAACGATTTGGAACGCCATTAACATCGATATTGATTGAAGTGATACCTGGATTGAAAAAATTCTCAGAGTCTCTGGCTCCTCCGCCGTATGGTAATGTAAACAAACATAATATACCTGTAATTGACCTTCTCGGCAGATTAATATGCTGGTTTATAACACTATCAGTAGGTCTGGATATAATGAAAGTTTTGTGTAGAGTGACATTTTCATAAAAGAATCCCTTACCAACCTGATAAGCTGCTTGTGCCTCACGAGCTAAGTATTCGCTTGATATGCAAGAATATTCCAACTCAAGGTTTGTGATTTTATAAGTTGGAGTCTTTGTTGTATCTGAATAAACAACAATATCGTGAACTGGAGCTAGTGTAATCTCAAATATTAGTTGATGATCTAATGCCTTTGGATAGAAGGCCCCATGATCGTTTAGAATAGGATGGTTTAGTGGGATGTGGTACTTGGTGTTGTGTACTACTGCAAGTGCTACTTCCTTTGCATCTGTGTCTACTTTATCACCCGCATTTGTCCTGAGTTTCCTCATGTTTACAGAAGAAATACCTTGCCTTAATCCATCCTCTCTTTCTTCATCTGTTAAGAATAAGTCGTGGTATGTTTGAAATAGATCGTATCTTTGTGTATCCTGTAGTGTTTCACCTCCAAAAAGAACCCTGAGTCTGGAAACAAGGTTACTACCTACATTATTCACTAGGGTGTTATCTTCATGCCCCTCAACAGTCAAGTTAAATACTAGATATACACTTCCCGGAACAATCACTAAATTTTCAGAAAGTTTTGGAATATTTATGTATAGAGTTTCTCCAGGATTGGCTGATGACGGGTTTAGTGTAATTCTATTCAATGTTGATTCCGCTTTCAAACCTAGTGGTACTCTCGGAATCCTGTTTGGGTTAATTTTTTCAGACGTCATATTGATTTATAAGATACTTTGGTTAATCTTTAAATGAGTTCAGACTTATCGAAAAATTTAAGTCGGATATATTATTCAACTGAAGGATATTGGAAAGGATATTCTGCAATTCCTAAATTAGCTGAAAAGGCAAATCAGGAAAAGCCCTCCCACGAAGTGAAAGTAAGTGAAAATGAAGCAAAACAGTGGTTAGAGAAACAAGCAATATGGCAAATCTATCTTCCGGCTCCAAAGTATATACCTAGACCTCACTGGACTGTGGATAAACCTAATCAGATTCACCAAGCAGATTTATTATTTTTACCGCATGATAGAGTTGGGAGAAAAACATATAAATATGCATTAGTTGTGGTTGATGTTGCCTCTAGATACAAAGATGCTGAACCATTAACCTCAAAAGAAAGTCGTGAGATATCTAAAGCTTTTGAAAAAATATATTCGAGAAGAATGAAATATCCTAAAACATTAATAGTTGATCCAGGAAAAGAATTTATGGGTGAGGTTTCCAAACTTATGAATTATCATAATGTTAGAATACAAAGAAGTGAAGCCAGTAATCATAGAGCCCAAGCGTTTGTGGAAAGAGCAAATAGAATATTAGGTGAAAGAATATTTAGTCATCAATATGCACAAGAAATGATCGGTGATGAAAGATCTAGGGTATGGGTGAAACGATTACCATATATTTTGAAAACTTTGAATAATACACCAACTAGAATAACCGGCAAAGAACCTGATGAGGCTATAAAACTGAAAGAGATTGATATTGAACCTAAAAGATATCATAGGGTTGTAGGTCTTGATGAGGTTAGATTACCTCCTGGTGTTAAAGTTAGATATCTATTATCTCCCGGTGAACTTGAAGGTGGAGAACGAAGAAGAGCAACAGATCCCATTTGGAGTATAAAAATTTATTATATTTCTAGGAGTGTGGTTTCATCCAATCAGCCAATTTTGTATTATTTAGTGGATGGTCCTAGACGAGGATTTGTAAGGGAAGAGTTACAGATTGTACCTTATGATACAGAGTTACCTCCTAATTCTGTGTTGCAAAGATAATGTCCATGGGCAAAAGTATTTATTCCATCTTCACAAATTATTCTCTTATCATCATCACAAGACAGTGCAACTTTGTTAACAGTTTCGGTGTAAACTTCATGCATATGACTTCTGAATACATTCATCTGTCTCATTTGTGGCTGTTTATTGAATAGACAATCCTTGTAATCATCAAATCTTATGGTCTTTTTTACTACTACCTTCTTCATTCCCTTACATTTCTTTTCTTCTTCACCTTCATCCATCCTGTAGGAGTAAAGCTTAGCTCGTAGACCAACAAATTCAGCTATCGGTTTTCCACCAGCTTCATCTTTAAACATATTAACAACTTTCTTATTTACACCAGTCTCGATTCCAGATGGATGATCTTTTGGGTAATTACTGGTGTCAAACATTCCCCTCACATCTGAACTAATATCTTTATAGAAATCTTCTGTTTCTATTTCATATGCAAGACTATCAGTATCTGTAAAAAGCAATTTAGCCATTTCACCATATTTAGGTTTGATATAGTTATAGTGAAATTTAAACATTGTTGTTTTACTTAGATCTAGAATGCACATGCCTAAAAAAAACAGGTTTATTAAATACTAGCTTTGTTTTCTTCATGTGGATGGCTATAAGATTTTCACAAAAGATAGTACGATGATTATAATTTGGTTTAGATATTAATTTTTTTGCATCTTTTTTATTAGTAACTAATCTAATATCTACCCTATTTCTAATGTTTTCCATTGTTTTACCAAATACAGAGTTATTCATTAACTTGAAGAAATCTTTTTCAAAGTCGTTATTCGCTTTTGATCTTAGATTGGTATTCAAGTCAATATATGGTTTTAACCAAGCAGACTCTTTAAATGTAATACCTCTATGAATCTTTGTTATTTTTAATCCCAAACTTTCATAAAGTTTTAGTGTTTCATGATGAACAACATACTTTACCTTATTGTTTAGGTTTGGGATTAATTTCTCCACCTTATTAACTACAATCCTCTCTGGAGCTAAAGGATAATCATTATGTAAATCATGTATGTGATTTGGGTATTCCAAATCAACCTCTAATATACATGGTATATTTTTCCAGTCTGAAAGATCTTTATCAGACATCCATCTAAAATCATGAGTAGGTAGTGGTTTACTCATTGCTCCACCATATAAATTATTTGCGTCAAGATATTGTATATACTTTATTGGTAGTTTTGGATCATATTTACTCATGTATGGATTGTTTGCTTCACCATATCTAGTAGAGATCATAGATACACCACCTCTAATACCTTTCTCAAACATAAGCAGCATGTCGATGTCGGTTAGTAACTCCAAATTCACTTTCGTTAACTTTAATGTTGCATCCCAAGCTAGTCCTGGTGATGTATAATAGTGTGCGGGATCTAAACCATAATTCTTTTGGCAAACATCTCTAAAGTTCTCGAATACATCAGCTAAAAGTAGTACATCTGATTTTAGATATAGATCATGATATTCTCTCATTGCTTTCATATTGAAGGTTTTCCATACATTTTTAGCGTGTTGATAATTATCTTCTGTTATATCTTCATCATTAAGTTTTGAGTAAAATGCATCCTTTGGTGGAAGTTTAGTTTCATTTAGTTTATCTAATCCATCAAACCAATCATATGGAAATACACCCTTTCTCAACAATAACTTTGATTCTTCACCTTTATAGAAAATATTTAAGTTTTTGAAAGATTCTTTTGGTAGATTAGTTACTAATTTATCTAGACTTGTTGCCATAAATTTAAATGAATCAATGAATCTAATATCTCGCTTCACCTCAACCTGCTTACCTTCTTTATTTGTAAATGTATCAACCAAAATCTTTTTTGTGAAAGAAATATACTTTTCTTCATTATTTGGTATGCAGTTTATATTACCCTTTGTTGTACCAAGATTCTTTATAAAAAGATGAGCGTCATATCCAGATAGATTGTGAAATATTACTGGGAAAAACTTTGGAATCTTATAATTTAAGTTACATTCGTTATGGGCAGCTCCTCTATACTTACCTGTAAGGTGGCAGTGATCTAATACCTTATCTTCTCCTAATTTTTCTTCACATATATGGCAATGAGTAGCATTTTCATAGTCTTTTTTATCCATTTCTGTCATATACCCCGCCTTCTTATGGTATTTTGTCTTATTGTAAATTTTTTTAATATCCTTCTCCAAATTATCTACAAATATCTGTGGGATATCATCATCTGGGGATTCAGCAGTGTATTGTACAATCTCGGGAGGAAATATTTTATCATCAAAAGACTTTATTAGATAGCTGAATCCTGATGCTTTATGTTTCTGGTATTGATTAGTAAAACTTTCGCTTTCATTTGGAGAGCAGGTATGTATTTTCTCTGTAAAGCTCTCAAAGTCTGCATATACAACAAATGGTACCCGCATTTTTCTATTATAATTATTAAATTTAATATACTTGGGATTTCCATCTTCATCTTTAGGCATATCAATCTTAACTTCTTCATTTATGGCGCAATATTCAAGATGTTTTTCCAATGATTTTTCTGTAGGAAATGAATTGTAACATCTGCGACAAAATTCGCGTTTATGTTGTTTATTATTTATTTGTGATGAAACAAGTCTACTAAAATTCTTTATCCAACAGTAGTGACTATTTCCTTCATCATTAGTTAATAAAAGTAATTCAATCATATAACCACTTTGTTTCTTACTTATTCTCAGAGGGTATACTTCTCCTTTATCTTCATTATATCCATGTACATTAATCGTATAGTAGGGATTTTGCTTTTCAAACTTATCAATATCTTTCAATTTAACAGGGAACTCTATTCCTGTCCAGTTAAACTTTTCAGAGTTTTCTCTCATTTGCTTATTTAGTCTTTGTGGATCTTTCTCTTTTGGAAACGCCGCGGAAGTTATTGACCACTTGAAACATCTATGATCATTCTCATTTTTAACGTTTATAATTGCATTCTTTGATGCCAATTTTGATGGTAATGGAATATAGGAAGTTCCAGAAATAGGTTCATAAGGGTCGATGTTAATATCAAAGTATTCCACTCGGTCGAATTGCCATCCAGAACCTTGATTTTGAAACTTTCCAATTAATTCAAGAAGGTAATTTGTCATCATATTGTATAATTCAGAAAAATCAGTTGACTCTGTTATTATTTCCACATTTGAATGAAAGTATCCTAAATTTTCATCAACCAGGCCATTAGCAGGATTCTTTTTTATGAATTTACAGGTAAAGATGAACTTGGTTTTGATAGGCTTCTTTTGCTTATTAATTAGATCAAAAACTTTTGGTTTGATTTTATTGATAAATATCTTTGGGCCATACCCTTTTTTCCCATCTATCCTATAAGTTTTCAGATAACCCCTCAATGCTGTTTGTTTTTGTTTTGGAGTTAGGCGTTTGTTTGATATACGTTTGGAAACCAGTCTTTTTAAAGTGAATATTCTGTTAACCTTTTCCTTCAAACCATCAACTCGTTTATTTACAGTCTTTTTGATAGGTTCTGGGATATAAGATAATATCCAATCCGCGAACTTTTTAATCTCTTTATTTATCGGTTTTGCAACTTTACTTGCTAAATTTTTAAGTGAAGTGGGTTGGGATGTGGGTTGAGAAGGTTTGAGAATGGGAATATTAATCTCTGGTATTGGCTCATCCATAATTAATCTTTGTGTTTGGTTTGGTATATTATTTCTAGGGGCAGGGATAGTTCTTTGAACATTAACTAGAGCTTCAATAAGTTGTGCTCTACGCATTCTATAATATCTTGGTATACCCCGCTCTTTGGCGAGGAGTTTAAGTTCTTTCACATTTTTCTGTTCCATTTTTTTTAAAATTATTTATTTCTTTAAACTATTATTTAATTTTATTTTTTATTTTATGAAATGTTTTGTGGACCCGCATCAGTTTCGTATTTGCTTTGTATAGGCTTGGCATAGGCTTGGTAAAATCCTTGATAAATTTTTTTTATCTCAAAATTAAGATAAAATAAAAAATTGCGCTGAAATCGGCCCTTTACCACTACTCAAAAAGATAGAGTGAAGCCGCCGGCATTTTGAATGTCTTTGAGAGTTGAAGTTTCATGAAGGAACCTTGGAGAAGGTAACTTGTTTGACCCTGCGATAAAATAAGCCAGAAAATTTTCATATGATCATACTCTTACGCACCCTGGGCATTTATGAATGGTTTGATACACAAATGAAAATGCCACGGTACAGTACTGTTCAGTAGCTTTACAACGAATGGTCATACTGCGTGGTTAGATCAAAAGATGAAAACGTTAGAACCACACTGTATAGTAAAACAAACAGTACCACAGTATAGTACTGTACAGTAGCTTTACAAAGAATGGTCACACCGCATGGTTTGATACACAGATGAAAAAGATAGAACCACACTGTATAGTAAAACAAACAGTACCACAGTACAGTACTGTTCAGTAGCTTTACAAAGAATGGTCACACTGCATGGTTTGATCCACAGATGAAAACGTTAGAACCACACTGTATAGAAAAACAAACAGTACCACAGTACAGTACTGTTCAGTAGCTTGACAAAGAATGCTTATATACTGCATGGTCGTCATCGTGTTTTCCTAATTGAAGCTCTTTGTCTTAATTACCTGTCCGTAAACTGTCCAGTAAATGATAAAAGTGAGAAAAATTGGCATCATTCGCAAAACGGACTTCACGTCCTCCACTTGATAATCTTCGTGCGTGCCTCCGTTTCTCGTCTTCGCTCTGTCCAACCAATGGTCGACAACAGGTGGACCACAACTACAGCGCAGTTTTCTCAGACCTTGGTACATAATCCTGAATGTGTCACTCAAATAGCTGCCTTTGGGTGGATGAACAAGGTAATTCTTTCTTCCACTGACAAACAAAATAATCGCTAAAAACATTGACAGCGCGACGATGACGTAACCGTAAAAAAACGACACGTCTTGCTGTACCGTGACGACAACCATGTACGCCAAACAGGATCCTAACTGGATAAACCAGTAAAACCAGTTGAAGAACCGCTGAACAACCACTGCGCCCTCGTTCGCTATTTGATCGGCACCTAAAGGGGACACGTTGGCTTTGATACCGCCGGTACCAACGGAGATTAATAGAAGAGAGATACACAGGAACGCTTCTTTGCTGCCACTGCTTAAACTGTAGCTAGAACCATAATCAAACGTGGCTGCGGCAAGAATAACCGTCCCCACCGCATATAACATGGAACTACCATATATGGTGTTGTACCTTCCAAGAAATGTGTCTGCGACCCATCCACCAATCACAGGTGAGAAAAAAGAAGTACCTAGAGATAAACAGTGGTTTGTTCGAAGTGTCCTATTGGTTTCTCTATTGTGGGGATAGTTTCTAAAGAAACTGGTGCTGCGTCGGTGGGAAATTGAAACACAAGAAATTGGGTAAATCAAACGAGTTGATTAAGTAAGTTATACCACCGTAAGGTAAAAGGGGGGTGCTGACCCTCGAAACTTCAGCACCCCCCTTTTACCTTACGGTGGTATAACTTACTTAATCAACTCGTTTGATTTACCCAGTTTATTGGTTTCTCTAGTTTTCTTTGCAGTGGAGGGGTGGGGTCTATGCCATATATGGGCTATATAGGTTCTGTGCCGCTGTGAGGGGTATGGTACACAAGCAGTTTAGTCTGGGATAGGGTATTAAAGTCACAAAGTTTGGGTCTAGAACGGTATCATTTTCTAGTAGCTGGACAGATCAATTGCTTGATGGTTTTAGGCCAGGCTAGGGACAATTTTGGGAGTTAAGTCTATTAAAGGCTAGCAAAATTCAGCTGAACTAGGTGTGGTATAGGCTAAGGTTTACACGGTGCCAGTTGCAAAGCCCATCTCCTCCCCCTGGGTAGTGCAGACACTGAGGAAAAGATTAAGACAACCTCAACAAAAGTGAGGGGGTGGTGGGTGGGTAAGGAAATAAATAAAGAGATTGTCATCACCTTGTCAAGGAATCAATTTTGTAAGGGTTAAGTAATAAACAGGTTAAAAAAAAGCAGAAAGAAAGACTATAAAGAGAACCATGAAAAGCTTTTTTTAAAAGTTTTTCTTACCTTGAAAAGCAAGGCTTATTGAGCTGGGTAATGGAGCCTCAAGCTTCAAGTAATCTCGACAATATAACACAAGATTGGCTACAACACCATAAAATGTCAGCCGTTCACACAACTCTGTGAACAAAATACAAACAACCAACACAAACCGCCTACTTCTACTTAGGGAGCTTGGTGGTGGGGCCTGAGATGGTTCCACTGTCCCAGTCCTGCAGTCTGAGGACCCAAGTAAAGGCTGTTTGAGATCCTCATGACAGCTTACAGCTGCCATCTAATGGAGAAAAACATGTGTGTAGTATTGTAAAAGAAGCTGATATAGTAAGTTAATATTGGGTTAGATTTCTTTATCACCCCATACTTCATTATGCCTGCAGAAGCCATCACTGTTTCATTCTTCAAAAACAAAAAATATTTGCATTTGAATTACTCATATTACAGAGCTTGTAAATCACAAGCCGCAGTGGTTTATGACACTGGTAAACCCATAGAAACGGCGGTTTATTGCTTTTATAAACTTACTTTAAATATAAAAATGTTTCTCTTTTCTATGGGTTTACTGGCACAATGACCCACAGTTTTTTGAGCAATTAGTGTGCGAGTAGTATCTGAGTTATTTTATAAACAGTAACAACAACTTTATTTAAATTTATTATATCTCTCAGTTAGTACGCGCGCTTTGATTGGTCAATTTAGCGGGCCGTACTTCACTGTACGGCCCGCTAAAGTTTGTTTTGGTCGCCAAAATGACTCCAGAGATATAATAAATATCTTATTAACCTCGTTTTCTCGGTCCGTACTGTAAAATACGGATCCTCGTTTTTTCCCGTCGATTTATGGCCCGCACGCTTCGCGCTTAGGCCATAAATCGACGGGAAAAAACTCGGTCCGTATTTTACAGTACAGACCTCGAACTCGATTAATAAGAGGTATATATAACAAAAGATACATTGGGACTGGCCTGCAGTTAGCAAGGCTATTCGAGGCAGGCCAGGCTACATAATTTACATACAAACTAGACAAATACCAGAAAAGAAAGAAATTGGATGTGATATAAGTATATTTATTATATCTTTCAGTTAGTACGCGCGCTGTGATTGGTCAATTTAGCGGGCCGTACTTCACTGTACGGCCCGCTAAAGTTTGTTTTGGTCGCCAAAATGACTCCAGAGATATAATAAATATCTTATTAACCTCGTTTTCTCGGTCCGTACTGTAAAATACGGATCCTCGTTTTTTCCCGTTGATTTATGGCCCGCGCGCTTCGCGCTTGGGCCATAAATCGACGGGAAAAAACTCGGTCCGTATTTTACAGTACGGACCTCGAACTCGATTAATAAGAGGTATATATTTGACATTAAATAAATACTATTCAACTTAAGTTCAAGGACAATTAAAGTGAAATTTTAAAAATAAAATGAAATGAAAATAACAGAAAAGAGAATTACTTCTTCATTTTCACGATGATCGCATCCACATCAATATAATAGGAGTCTTCAGTTACAAGGATATCAAGTAGCATTTCTTTTAGTGATCTTTTAAAAGCTTTTTTCGGTCTTTCTTTAAGAATTTGAGGTATCCCATTCCAAATTTTGACCCCAATAATAACACACATAATGAAATATGAGGTCATATGCATATGGAAATCTAGGCCCCGTCTTATGAAATGATACTTACAGGGGAGATATGATATTACGAGGGGTAACCCCAAAGAGTCATTTTATGTTCTTGTTTTGCTAAGGAAGGCAAATTAAGAAACCTACCAGATTGTATGCAGTGGCATACTCGGTGAAACCTTGTAATTTTCTACACCTCTCTATTAGCTCCATGAGGTTAATGTTGGCAATAGTGAGAGTCACATTTCAGGCTTCCACACGATCAAACGTATAGTGTAACTTATAAGTCAGAAATTATAACGTTTGGAAGTGTATTGCGTTACATAAGCGTCACTACCATGAGGCTATTTCTTATTACACAATCTAGACATGATTGTAAAATGACATCCCCACGTGAAAGTAGAATTACTGATCACTAGTATTGGACTATGAATATAATGTGTTGAAAATTCAATAAATGTCAGTTGAAAAACGAGTAACCGTAGTTACTAAAACGAGGAACCACCCAAAACGACCCAAAATGACCCAAAACGACCCACAACCATCCACACCGATCCACAACGAACCCAAAACGATCCACAACGACCCACAATGACCCACAACGAACCAAAATATTCCAAAACGACCAAAAACGCCTTTGATAGTTTTTTATAAACACTGACTTGTTGACTAAACTCGTCCCCAGGGCTCCCCTATGTTAAGATATCGATTTCGAAACATTTTGTGACAAGTTTGCCATGAATGAGCGAAAGTAAATCGATATTAAGTCGAAACATCATCGGATCTTCCTCGTCAATCTTCGGAAATTTTCGAAAAAAGTCGGAAAATCTTCGGAGACATTCGTACGACCTTCGGACAACATTTTTACAGAGCGGTCATATGAAAACACAAACATAAAGTATCCATACTTGAGATATGTTCTTGGTCTTCCTGCAAGTCCGCCATCATCGACTACGCATGCATGCGTGGCAATGATTGGATCTGTATTTTCTCCCAAATTGTAATTGTAATGGAGTTACGTGGCTCTTCCCTTTGCCTCAGGAAGTCGTAAAGTGTGAAGTCTCCTCGGGGGTCAAGGAGAAGGAGCAAACAGCAGATCACGTGAAAAAACAAATCGCTGTCTTTGCGGACTCATTCTAAGACAACGCATTTTCATAATTGGAGATACACCCCTCGTCATGCCGACCACCACCCCCCTCCTCCTTCGAGGCTCACGAAAAAACAATAAGTATAGGCATTCGCTCGACCTCAACAAAATTCCTCCTCGGTTCGTCTTCAGAATACCCCAGGTAAACATCCGAAACCTTCCAAAGTGTTAGGGCTAACATTGGAAAATCTTAGGAAAACTTCGGTTCAACTCCAAAAGTCTTCGAATCGACATCGGAAATTTTCGTTAGTGTTCGGATCAACTTCGAAATTCGTCGGAAAACTTTTTTTGTTTTCCAGTTATTTTATTTTGTCGGGGAACCCTGGAGCTGAGTTTAGTCAACCAAGACAATCCAAGTCAGTGTTTAAAAACTATCAAAGGCGTTTTTGGTCGTTTTTCAATATTTTGGTTCGTTGTGGGTCGTTGTGGGTCGTTGTGGATCGTTTTGGGTTCGTTGTGGGTCGTTTTGGATGGTTGTGGGTCGTTTTGGGTCATTTTGGGTGGTTCCTCGTTTTAGTATCTACGAACGAGTAACGTACTTATACCAGCAGCGATACTACAGTGTTGATTTTGGTTGCACGAAAAACTAGTCACATTTTATGCTGGAAAATAACTATCGTCATATCTATTGAATAAGCATCGATATGGGACGCTGTTTTAGACGTTTTTTACTGATGTAATTTTGGAGTTATTGACCTCCGCACATAGGCGTCGCAGATAAAATACCGTTTCATATTTTTTATACATGATCGGACACAAATGACCTTGAGAAGATAGAAAGTACAACATTAAGCTAAAATAATTACTGAATACGTACCTGCAATCTCTTAGAGCTCGGCTAAAATTGGAACGGAGCAGAAATTTAACTTTTTTTACGAAGGGAAGCTCAGGGAATTTTCGGAAATTGCGTAACTCATCAACATCTGACTGTCACATGACTCACTAGAAAAACGTCGTCTCCCATTTATAGCTTTCCATATTGTCAGAGAGACCTTGGCTGTAAACTGGCAGTATTTCAATTTGAATATAAATGTGTACTTTGCTAGTTAGATAGTTTTCCTTCCCAGGTTTTAGAAGTGGAAGTTTGCTAAACCGCAATAATGACCGGAGTAAATCCTTGTCACGCACGCGCGGTTTATGTGGAATTATGGGTCTTCAAGGAAGTTAGGCGCGAGTTTGGCGGAAATCAATTTTATAATGGTTATGGTTACACCACTAAATATTAAATAGATTTAGGCAAGCCTAAGAGCGGAGCTCCTCACACAGACCCTCACACATTGAAAATGCTGTCACTAAAGTTATTAAATACGCCTGGAGTACGCAACTACTTAAAGGAGATTCGACAGCTGAAATAAATCGTCAAAAAAAAACATCTAGCTCGCGACTCAACGGAAGAACCATTACCTGGTCAGCAAAATTATAATAGTTTTAAAGCAACACCAAAAGCAGCTAGGCAGCTCTTTAACAAATGAAAAATAGACACTCAGCTTTATGCTTATGTCCCTCCAAAAATGCTTGAAAACTTGTAGGAAGAACTCAGCTTTATGCTTATGTCTCTCCAAAAACGCTTGAAAACTTGTAGGAAGAAAATTTTTCCTCCAAAACCGCTATGAATAATCCGTTTCTTCAGCAAAACATTGTAGACTGCTGTAGACTGCTGGCTGTGGGTTGTGTAGCCGCGGCAAGCCGCGAAAAGCGCGCGAAAAACAAAGCCTCGTTTCGGTTTCTTTCCCGGATGACTATGGCCGCCATGTTGGGGCAACATCGTCGTTGTCGTCGCTAGGCGCACGCGCCCGCGAGCCATGCTGCTAGCCACGATGACCATGAAAACTCAAACGCATGGTTTTCTCAATTTCTATCCTCGCACGGTAGTTATGGGGCTCCGCTCTGCGGCTCTTCGAGCCGCTGTGGAGCTCCGCTATGAATCACACATACGCATATTAGGCACATGAATTCAACGAAGATAAAAGGAAAATATTTAGACACAATGAAACAAAATTTAATAGATAGAAATCTATTTGTTCTTTATCCTTAATTTTCTTCTTTAATTGAAAAAATCAAGAGTCTATTGCTAGGAAATCCATTATTTCATTCTATTCTAGTGCAAATGTATTTAGCCTTCCTCCACCAACTGGGCGCAATGCTAACTGAAAAAAAAAAACTTCACAAACTGAAGTGTAACTTTGTAAGTAAACTAATTGACGGGAGCCTGACCAGTAGTTTTTTTTTCTATTCTCTGAAAACCACGTCAACAAAACAGGTTTGCAGAAGAAGTACTTTTTATTTTGACTTTCAAGGGACGCATAAAGGGACACATTCAAAAGCACTGAGCACTCGACTGGGCAGAGACCAACAATTTTCAATTGCGCATGCAAACGCCCAATAGTGTTCAGTGAATTGCTCCAACTGCATCTTGAGGAATACTGTGTCTCTCAGAATTTTCCAATTCGGGGATCTCATTTCTACTGTCAAAGAGGTCTTTGCTTCGGTGCCAAACTGGATTGCTGGAACGAGAGGTACTGTGCACGACGGCAGCCTTGCAACCCATCGCCAGGCGAAAAATACTGTTAATTATCATGACCAGGAGGGAAAACAGAACTGAAAAAAGCAAAAGCGCTGGACCTGTGACAAGTAACCCAGCTTCTATCCAGCTTAGGACTTCAACAAATTTGTGATTCGGACCTGCAGGGGTAATGGCGGCTGCAATATATGTTGCTTGGACAATGTTGAAAACACCAAGTAGAACCAAAGTTGCCATCGAAACGGACTCTACAAGATTCACCTTGGGATCTTTGTATGGATTCGTGACAAAATGGTGCATTAGGTATAAAAAGCAGGTCACTGTCATGGTAACTAGTTTCAAGCTTAGGTTCGCGATGAACGTAGCTTGGATAATAAGAATAAAGCGCCGTCCAATTAGAACGCTGTCCCAGTAGATTGTTCCCCTGATGACGTCACCAGGAAGTTTGAAGGGACCATGAAGCACTTCAACAGCAGCTTCATGTTCATCAGATTGTAGTGTCTCAGTTGCATGAGCCCGCGCTTTCTTTTTGCAAACAGCCCACTTCAACAGATAGATTAAAGGGAACAAAGTTGCATTAAGCAACTCTCTGGCGGATATATCCCTCGTGTTGAGCTTCTTAGACCCCCAGAACAGCACACCAATGAATGGTATTACATAAACGACGACAAACAGGAAAATAAGGTATTGCCACCACTGGAAACACGTGATGTTTCCATCGTAGAACAACCTCCAGTCCTGGCCTATTGGTACACATAGCAAGAGCTTAAATGACGAGGTTGCCAAGGTGGAATAGCCAAATATGGCAATGTTCAGGAGGGCGCCGATGTGAGGGGAAAAAGATGGTTGTGTTCTGTGTCGCAGATGGAGGTACGTTTTCTGTGCTCCATAGGTTGCTAGTACCGTGAAGGCCACGGCGACCACACCCAGTGTTAAAAACAGCTCTCTTGTCACAACGTTCAGCCCCGGAAACGGGCACTCGAAGCCCGTTGCAGACGTACGAATCTGAAAATTGAACACACTGATCACCGGGACAACAAAATGTGACATGAGGACTCTTTCAAGACTCGTCTGGACGAGTAGCAGACCAGCCACCTGGTAAAAATAGACTATCACTTTCAAATAGCCTGGGTCTGACAGTTTGCTGCCATGATTACCGTTGCTAGGGAAACAATTCCAGTGTTTCTTAAAGAACCTGGAGACAAGCAAAGGAACAACCGGAGGTCTTCTAATGAAATACCAAGTTAGGAAAAGAACGAATAGGATTGCAATGAACCAGAAGGCAGAATCTTTGCAGTTCTCTGGGAGCCGGCAATTGGCTGAGAACAGTGCCTCAGTGTAACCGTTAGCGCATGCGCCACACAAAATCCCACTTCTGTTGCCTCGACAACCATTGTACCGTGATCCTTTAGGGTCGTTTGGTGGTTTACAGTAATTCAAAGGGCAACGGTAAAAGTCTAGTTTTGGGGGTGATTCAGGAGTCTTCAGTCCCCAAAAGTCAGACAAGGCCACTATATTTTGACCATCAGAGCAGTTTCCTCCATAAGGGCACAACGCGCAAGGATTTTCGCTGTTGTGTACCGTTGATCCCCACATCTCACCCTGCGCCAGACTGTAAAAATTTGGAGGACAAAGCGCACAGGAGATGGTGAGCACCTTAACATATAAACGACATGACGTCATGTTACCCGGTTGAGCTCGAGCCAACACTTCATGTGATTGGTCGGTCAGGACCATGACTCCACCAATGGGGCAAGTTATTCGTGAGGCGTTATCGATTTCAATTCTTCCACCGTCCACTATCGTGACAATATTTTTTTCTTTTAAAGGGAGAAACCTCAAAGACGTGTTTTTAAACACAAGAGGACCTGATCCCCCTGAATAAACAAATCCTGAGGTTTCTAAGGATAAAGAGATAACAGAAAGAAGTGATCGATGGTGCGATTTCTCCTTCGATTGCAGCAAAGAACTGTTGACAAATTCAACCCCACCGGATCCCCCTGCTACAAACACATGTCGCGCGTGCAAATCGACAAAGTTGTCCTTAAACACGCAGTCATGAAAAGATATCAATCCATTTGAAATAAACACGGCACCGGCTTGTGTACCATAGTTTTGCTCAAAAACGCAACTTTTAAATTGGATTTTATTGGTGTTTCGGTATACTGGGTACGGAGGATAATCTTGGTTCAGGCAGCCTGGGGAGAGAAGGGCTTCAGGAGCGTTATCAATACACACTGCTCCGGCCCCAGGAGAAGTGTTCCAATTGTTCAGGAATCTTGAATGTTGGACTAAGACGGAGGTTCCCTCTGCCAGACCGCAAGAAACAAACAAAGCCGCACCTTGCAGGCCAGGAAAAATCCGAGCTCTTTCAATGGTAATGTTATGTATTATCACTTGAGAATTCGACGTTAGCTGCAAGTAGATGGACGCCGTTTTACCATTTTGGTAGAAAGCCGTATCCCTAATTTCCACACTGCCCTCAGACCGCATTCCATGAACGGAAATTCCACCGGTATTGTTCTCAAACAAACTACTTACGAGCGTTAATTTCCCATGTGACGGCATGGAGGAAATATTGATTGCTGGAATTTTATTGTCCCTAAAAGTAGATCTTGAAAGAAAAAAGTTATTGGATTGAGCCACGGTCAACACTGCGTCCATCGTTCCGTCTACGGTACCACCTGGCGTAGAATTTGAGGAATGATCTTGGCTGATTGCTTTTTTTCCAAGCGTTTTTATGAACGAACAATCAGTTATCTGCACAGAGGAATTACTGAAACAAAGTCGCGTGTTTAGAAACAAGATCCCTGAAATATTAATGGACAAAGGATTTGATTGGTTCGTTGCGGTGAAGGAAACCCCTTTGGTGCACATGACGTAGGCGGGCACCTTTTGTCCAATCAGCGACAGAGATTTGTTGATCAAAAACGACTCTTTTAGTGAAGCATTTGACCCATTTTCACACGTGTACGGATTTTTCGCGGTGTTCGTTCCATCAGCTAAAAGCGTGTCGCCTCTCTCTGCGATCTCCAGAGAAAACGGAAGAGACTTACACGGAACTTGTGAGTTGCCGCAAGTCAGGATATCTTTCCCAAACTCCTTGGATAAATGAAGCTCCTTTGCAGTACAAAAGGATTTGTCTGAAAAAAAAAGAAGTTTATATTAATATTTATATTTAGGAAGCTCCACCCTCCTTCCCCAGGGGAGTGAAATGAGCCTAGACGTCCGCAGAGAAGAGAAGGGTAGTTGAGTAGAAACATTCCAGCCTCACCATTCCCCTATGAGGAAAAACCAACATGTGGCCTGTTAAGCGGATGAAGGTAGCAAGTCTAAGAACAGTCAGTCTACTAGTCTACGAAATATCGCCTCTGTGGGGAGAGTGCTGTAATCAGGAGCCCATTTCCTCCTGGAGTAGTTTCATAATCTAAGTGAAGCACACCCTTCCCTTAAAAGGGAAAACAATTAGCAGGATATTTCTTCACTCAGGGTGAAAGTGGGAGCAGTGGTTGGCTACACAAAGATTTTACCTGACAGGTAAAGGCAAAGTGATTATCACAGTGGAGGGGAAGGAGGGACAAGCAATTCAAGCAAAATCTTGGAAATGAAACACTGACACTCCCACCCTCCCCATAAAACACAAAACATTTGTGAAGAAATTTCATCACAGCAATTTTCATCCTTTCTATCACACACATACATATATACATACATACATACATACATACATACATACATACATACATACATATACACATAAACATTTTCACACATACATACATTTTATTGAAGCTTCCTTTATAGGGCTTTATAGCAGCAACATATCAAATCATCAGAGATGGGCTAATGAACTGTTTTTTAATAATATAATGTAAAAGCAATTAAAATGATGCTTATCCACTAAGAAAATGTAAAAAGTCTTATGATCAACCATGAGATATTCACATATAAAGAGATCCTGCTTCAGTTCTGACCTCAGACGTTTGTGAATTAAGTGTTGATTTACAGATATCATATGGCAGACATGGCATGATATCCCAGACAACTGTCTGACATGGACAGCTGAAATTGGTCACAAAGGTGTTGGCCTTGAAAGAGGTTTCACTGTATATCACAGCTAATAAGGTAGAACTAAGTTCTTAATAAACAATTCTTAACACAAGGCATTATGTTAAATTAGACAGTCAGGGTGTGGAGAACGGTTGTATTCTATAGTGTGACCCTCGATCAACACCAAACGAAACAGTAGCATCCACGCATGCATGTATACGCGAAACAAACAGTCTAACTGAATACAGCACTGATTAGCAGTTTTGGTAAAATTAACGATTAGTGTTGATTCCCGTATAACCCTACACCACATTATGTATGCTGAAGCTGTTCTGTTTTAAAACTGGGTGATATGAAAATGTAGTTAAAACGAAAAGGATCGTTTGTACATTATCCTTAGCAATTTAACTACACGTGCAAACAGTTTTTTTTTATTTCAAAGAACGAAACAGGAGAGCTACAGTATGCTTAGTGAAGTATGTGGCTATATTTACGTAAATCTGGAAAAATTCACAAACATGCTATATGTATACGGGAGACCCATTTTTGCATTGTTATGTCCCAAAATAAAGGATATGTACGTATATATGTATGTATGTATGTATGTATGTATGTATGTATGTATGTATGTATGTATGTATGTATGTATGTATGTATGTATGTATGTATGTATGTATGTATGTATGTATGTATGTATGTATGTATGTATGTGTGTGTGGTGTGTGTGTATGGATGTATGTATGTATTTGTACAAAAAAATTATAGAAACACTCAACGTGGAAGATATAAATTAATCATGAAGTGCGCGACCTATAAAACCAGAGATTTTACCGTTCTAACATGAAACAGATACTTACAATTCTGAGGAAAATACCATCTTTGAATAAAACAGAACAGGACGATTGAAAGCACTGTGGACAGATTCATGACTTCAAGGAGACAAATGGAATGGAATCTTCGCCGTCACGCATCTGGAAAGCGTGACAGTGTTTTACATCCTTGTCACAAAAATGTGATATCAGGCTAGGTTTCCAAGTCTCGGTCAGTTTGATCCTCATGTTTATCATGTGATTGCTGGGGACGTCTCCAGGAGGCAGCAAAACAACGTCGTTCTTACTATAAATACAGTTTGTGGCGGTAACGATGGTTGATTGCTAGAATCAAAGTACAAGGTACGATGCATGTACTTTACTAGAAAACACGCGGAGGTTTCGACCGCCCTTCGTTTACAGCATTCGCGGCAACTCGGGCATTTCGCACAGCCTTTAAAAACAATCTAAAAATATCAGCTGTTCTTCGATTATTATTCGACTATTAGTATTTCGAGACCGGGGAAAATTTTCCGTATTACCCCATGCTTCATTATGCATTCTGTAGCGGAATTATTTATGGTAATGTACGTTAGTCCTTTTTTTGGAAGATCGAAAGGAATATGATTTCCGCAAAGGTCCCTACTTCATTATGCATGCTGTAGCCAGACTGTTTCATTCTGACATAACAAGAAATGTTTACATGTGCATTACCCTAAACAATTCATCTGCTGCATGCATAATGAAGTAGGGACCTGTGCGGAAATCTTGCCGATCGAAACAGGAAAGGTACGGCATGCATAATTAACTAGTACAGTATGGGGTGAGACGGAAATCTAGCCCGCTTTTGGCTTGCAGTTCTTGCATATGACAAGTTATTTTAAACATTTAAGTAAATTCATAATAAAATTATTGTTTTATAATTACTTGATGCAAAACAAGAACTTTCAAGCCGATTCTTGGGGATTTCATGAAAGGTGAAGTGTTTTAATACTTGGCGAAGGTCAGAATCCCATCTAATGCAGGAAGTACACACTGTCAGTCCCAGATCTGACTCTTCCAACACTAATGAAGTTTTTTTTTTAATGAGTGCAGTTTTTATAGGTAATCAAATAGTTTCGAGTGCTATTTGGAATAAATGAGCACAAGCAGATTGTTCAAAGACTGAAAAACTTGCACGAGCTTGTACTGTAGGGCTGGTGACATATGTTGTCTGAAAAATAGAGTGCTTGTTTATACAAAGTTGCACTTGAAATCATTTGATTATTTGTTAATAATATGCATGCAAAAAATCAATTTTAAATTTCTATACTCAATTTCAATTTTGTAGTCTACACTCAATTTCAACTTTCTGCACTGTTTAAGATTAATTGACCCGCTCTCAGGCATTCAGTGCATTGGGCTTTTTCCATGTACATTATTAAACATGAAAAAGTAACAGGCTGTAATGGGACTTGAACCTTTGAGTTCACAAATACCATGCAATGCTGTTATGCCAGTTGAACTAACCAGCCATATCTACGCTTGTTGGCAGAGAGTT
Organism: Ricordea florida; assembly: GCA_949710005.1. NCBI lineage: Eukaryota > Metazoa > Cnidaria > Anthozoa > Corallimorpharia > Ricordeidae > Ricordea > Ricordea florida. The sequence continues at coordinate 26,345,143 of OX453283.1, read as the reverse complement.
TGCAGGATGTTAGGAATGCAGTTTATAATCTTTTAATTGCATGTATGAAACAAAAATTCATATGGTTGCAGAGCAGATATTTAATACTTTATCCTGAATGCTGGCACAATTTTTCAATGAAATTTTAATTACATTTGACAAATGAAATATTGTTATTTCACCTTTATTCAGCAGCTAGGCAGCTCTTAATTAATCCTGCAATCATGGCAGAGCAGTCTCACAATGAGAGGGACAACACCTCATATCAAGCACCCACTGAGAGAAGCCCATTGTTATCAGGGACAAGCATCAGTACTACAGGCGGTAGTGTCCCATATAGCTTTTCTCAGTCAAGTACGACACATGTATCAGGGCGTGGTTCCAAAGTTCTTGTGGTCATCTGCATTCTTCTGACCGAGCTGTGTGAACGTCTGACTTTTTATGGATTGACAGGAAACCTACTCCTGTTTTGTAGTGAATTTTTGGATCTAAAAAGTCCTTGGCCTTCAACAGTTAACTATTTGTTCCAAGGTATGGATTCTAATAGATCAGCATGGAACTTCTCCACACAAAAACAGTGCAGTGTGTCGCTAATTCATAATGAGAATCATAG
>OX453283.1:26307051-26339551 GCA_949710005.1 Ricordea florida | reverse complement strand
ACACACAAGTCCCATGTCTCTGATATGTTTGTTTTTTATTTTTGTTTTTTTTTAGGCACATGTTACCTTGTCCCAATTTTTGGAGGATGGTTAGCTGATACTTACATGGGCCGTTTCAATGTCATCTATGGCAGTGGTTTGCTGTATTTTGTTGGAACTGTTCTCCTAGCTGTGGTTTCTATTAAGCCTGATGGGTTTGCTGAACTGTTTGGTGACAAACGTGCTGGTCTTAATGACACATACAGTCAGTTCTACTTCTCTCTAGCTCTCATTATGATTGCTTTCGGCACAGGCGGAATTAAAGCCAATGTGTCACCGTTTGGTGCTGATCAAGTCCACCACGATGGACCTGTTGCTGTGCAGAGGTTCTTCAACTGGTTTTACTGGTTTATCAACATCGGTTCCTTTGTATCATTTACAGCCATTGTGTATATCCAACAACATTATGAATTTGTCTATGGTTACATGATCACAGCATGTACAATGCTTCTTGCTGTAATAACATTTGTCATTGGACGAAACAAATACTGGAATCGACCACCAGGTGGAAGTCAGTTAACTAATGCTGTGAAAATAATTAGCCAAGCTATAAAAAATCGTAAAAAGGTGCCAGCTGAGAATGTGAATAGTTGGCTAGATCGTGCAAAGAACAGTCTTGGTGGGAGTTTCTCTGAAATTCAAGTGGAAGATGTCAAAGCATTGCTGAGGGTTATTCCTGTTTTCATCACATTTATTGCTTATTGGATGATATACTTTCAGGTTTGTAATATTGAACATTTACAGTAGGACCCTTTATGTTAGATACAATAGCAGGGTTCTCCAGAAAATTTTGGGTTGAAGGAGAGGAAATGAGAGTAGATGGCAGTGGGTTTAAGGCGCAGAGCGCCTTTCACTCAGCGCAGGTATGGGAAGGGGGTTGCCCCCTTGAGAAAATTTCGATTTGGGGGCGCTAAATAAACACACGGTACCACTAATTAAGAGGGGAAATTATTAAAGTGAATCTTGTGGCCCAAAGATATCAGTATGTTTTTATTTGATTTGATTTTTTATCTTGCCACTGTAGAGGATTTGTTTTTATTGAGCAAATGGTGGCGGATTTCTTTTTAGTATCCCTCTTGAAGAGGAACTCCTGTCTTTGAATAGCTCGCACGTTCATAACAACTAGCTGGTGGTTTTCGCTGGTTTCCACAGCTTCTGGAGAATCCTGCAACAGTCTTAGGTTAACTGTTTAAAACCCAGGTGAAAGGTTAGCACAACTTAGATTAAGCAATGTAAGAGCTACATGGTGGAATTATTTATAAGTCATTATCATCAATTTTGTTATCATTATCATTATTATTCTGATTGTTAGTGTCATTGTTTTCTATTGTTTCTTTATTAGTCTTATGAACCTCTTACTAACCAAGTGCGAGGACTGACAGGGTGCTGGAGAATATTGGCCCAAGGCCATGGCCATGCGTACTGATAGCTGCTAGATCCTTACAAGAATGAGAGGCACTATTCTCCAGTATGACCTAAGCAAGCTAGATTTTAAGGCAGTCAGGCCATGCCTGTTTTTCATGCAAATTTTTAATTTGCTTGCTTTTTTGATAAGAACTATATGGCCCATGATCGCTCCTATGGAGACGATCCGTTGGAACACTCTGATTTTTCTCAAGACCACCTTGTCTTCTAATGATTTTTGTTTTTCTGTTATTTTAGATGCAGACCACTTATCTTTTACAAGCCACTTACCTGAGATTGACAATCAATGGGTTCACTATGCCAGCTGCATCTTTGTCAATTTTTGATGTTGTCAGTGTTCTTGTTCTCATTCCCTTCATGAACCATGTGGTTTACCCTGTCCTGCGAGCCTGTGGTGTCCGCGTCTCTCCACTGCAAAGGATCGGCATTGGTATGTTGCTGGCTGCGTCCTCAGTCTGCGCTGCTGGATGGGTGGAAATTGAGCGCAAACATGAGATGAGAAATGGACATTTCATAAACCAGACAGTGTTTAACACGGCTCTCAATGCTTCTGATCTAAATATCTTTTACCAAGTTCCACAGTTTATACTGATTGGCGCCAGTGAAGTGCTGACTAGTATTACAGGTAATAAGGATGGTAATGAATAGTTTTTTAATTAAATTAAAGTGTATCAATTTGAAGTGTTCTTGGAATTTGAACTAAAATACTTTCACAAAAGAAGATTTGTATTTCTCATTCCTTAGCTTAATAATTATTATAATGTGCTCAAGATCACATTTTGAAAGAAAAATAGTGCATAAAGAAAGGACTAAATTTCCACTGACAACACTAGCCTGTTATTTCTTTGGAATACTATAACTCTGTGTGCGAATGTTGGTGGAATTTTTTTTCTCTATTCATGATCTCTTTTATTTCCTCACAGGTCTTGAATTTGCTTATTCTCAAGCACCAAAGTGCCTTCAAGGGCTTGTCATGGGATGCTTTCTGGTGACGTCTGGTCTTGGCAATTATGTTGCTAACCTTCTTGTAGTCATAGTAAGATCAGCTTCAAATGAGGCATGGTATCCAAGTGACAATCCCAATAAGGGAAAGCTGGAAAATTTTTTCTTCTTATTGGCTGGTCTTATGGGTGTGAATTTTTTAGTGTTTTTAGTTGTGGCATCATCCTATAAATACAAGACTCCAGTTAGCAATGACGGAGCAGTGGAGAGAGGACGAAAAACAGTACAACCAAATGATGGTGATGTGGGATGAACCCTTTCGCTTCCAGGAATTAACTAATACAAAATTTCTTGCTATATTTACCTTTCACTCCTAAGATCTGTCAAAGTAGTAATTCTCCTTAGTTGGTTTCAGACACTTTCTAAAAGGAGTGTTCTTGAGGAGATATTTTTTTCAATTCTTGATCATCATCTATTTGTCCAGTTGTGTTGATATTGTCAGGAGAAGAAGCGTATTGATCACTTCTGGGAATGAGAGGATTAATATGTTAACAAGAAAGTGGGGATTAGTTTTTTCAGAAAACTAGTAACTTTTTTATTGTTGTAGAATTAAAGTTCTTCAAACTGAGAAGTTTGTTGCCCTCAGTGAGGAGAATTACTTAGTTCCTGGGAGTAAAGTTTTTTAGTGCTCACTTGACCAATTCCCCTCGTGTGGTAATAATGATATGATAATAATAATAATAATAATAATAATAATAATAATAATAATAATAGTATAGTATATAGTATAGGCCATCTTCGCTCCTAAGGGGAGCATAGGGCGTCAACCATGGATCTCCACCTAACTCTATTACTGGCAGTTCGCTTTGCCTCTATTCACGTGATCTTATTCTTGGCGAGCTCAGCTATCACACTTTGCCTCCAGGATTGCACCTTATGGTCATAATTCGGTTTTAACGATCCCTGCTCGATCTCTACTGGTAATAGAGACCCGGCAAAGTTTTCCATAGTTTCGGTTTCAGTAACCCACTGAATCCACCACGTAGGGGGTTAGCCTTCGCAGCTTCACCAGAGCTCCTTAGCCACCCCGTTTCAGGGTTCCAGTAAGGCCTTCACGGTTACCGTAGCGGCCCTGAGGAATGAGTCTTCCTCACCGTACTTCACCCTGACTGGTGATCCCCTACTTTAGGACGTTGCCCAGGGTGTACGACAGGGACGTGGAGCTGGACTTTACACCCCAATAATAATAATAAATAACAATAATAATAATAGTAATACTACTAATAATGGTAATGGTATTGATACAAGTCCATCAATTAAATCATGTTATTTAGGTTTTACCAGTTGCTCTAAAGATGAGCAAAAAGATGTAAAAAGACTAGATAGGTTTTTTTTTTTATTCTACTAGCAAATGTTGAAGGAAATGTGTTGCCTTGTTGGCATATATAGAGGACATTCAATGGCCAGGTTAAGAGATATGAGATTTCTCTTCAAGTGTTGGGAAATATTTCCACACAAAAGAGAGATTTCATATCTCCAAGTTACCATGTAAATTTCTTCTTCTTATATAACATTTAGTAGCAAATGAAGTACTGAGTGGTATGTGGCAAGTCGAAAAAAATGCTATACTGCCAGTGATATCTCACATGTGCAGATATCATTAATTTTATATTCACATATATGTGATAGAATTTTTATTCATTTGGTTTGACTTAGTATACCACTAAAATTTATAAAGTAAAAAAAGATTCCTTATTGTTGTGTACGTCATACACTATGCAGCCATGTTTGTAAGATGAATATTTTAATCAGTACCCACAATGCTTAGCGCCGTACATAACATCTCCCCTTTTCTTATTACCAGGCGTGAAGCTGATGATACTGGTGCAAAACATAACAAGTTCTTCAACGAAATATCAACAATAAAGCTTCTGAAACGAGAACATAGTGTCCACTGTTCAAACTTGACAGTCCTTAATTTGAGCAAATAAAAATAGAATATCCACAGTTTGAACAATATATCAACAATACAGTTTCTGAAAAGAGAACATAGTGTCCACTGCTCAAACTTGAAATAGTCCTTAACTTGAGCAAATAACAAAATAGCACATCTACAGTTTGAAGTCACGGAGATTACTAGGGGTTTTCACAGTTCGTCCTGATCGGTCTTGACTAACTCTGCCTCTGGTTGGGTCATAACAGGTGGTCCTAACTGTGCAGCTGGGTTATTTCTCGATTCTTCCATGGTTCTGGTTTGAGGTACTATGTTTTTGTTCTCACTGGTGTTAGTTACCAGAGAGCTGGGACTATCCATCAGCTGGACTGTCAGTCGCTTATTTAACGCTGCTGTGTCCTCTGATGCCATAGTGGTTGGAGCCCTTGTGAAATGTAAGTGCCTCCTATTTCTGCGATACTTGGTGCCATCAGGTGCTTGAACAACATAAGATCTGGGTGAGCTATGTTTGTACAGGACTGTTGCTGCTTTCCATTGTTTGCCATGTTGCATTCTGATAACATCGCCCGTGTGTAGTGATGGTAACTCTCTGCCACAGTGCTTGTCATATTGCTGTTTTTCGTTCTCCTTCATTTTCTCCAGGATGTGTTTAATTTCTCTGGCACCCTGTGGTCTGAGTAGGGCTGCAGTGGTTGGAAGTGTTGTCTTCAGTCTGCGTCCCATCAGAAGTTGTGCTGGGGATAAATTAATCTTCTCTAGTGGTGTGTTTCGATAGTTCAGAAGAGCTTGATATGGATCTGCACCTTTCTTAAGCAGGGTTTTCACTGTCTGGACTGCTCTTTCCACCTCGCCGTTTGCTTGAGGATAATGTGGGCTAGATGTGGTATGTTCAAACCCATAACACTTTGTAAATGCATTGAATTCTGAACTTGTAAACTGTGAACCATTGTCAGTTATCAATTGGTCTGGTATTCCATGTCTTGAGAACTGGCTCTTTAGGTAACTAATAGTTTTCCTGCTGGTGAGATCATCAAGTTTGTCAACTTCAATCCACTTGGAGTAGTAATCCACGCACAATAGATAACTATTTCCTTGGTACTCAAAGAGGTCTGCTGCTATCTTTGACCATGGTCTCTCTGGTGTTTCAGTGATGATCATTGGCTCTTTGGCATGTGCTGTTTGGTACTGGCTGCACTTGAAGCACTTGGCCACCTGTTCTTCGATTTGGGTCATCATTCCTGGCCAAAACAGTAGGTCTCGAGCGCGTTGTTTGCTCTTGACTATCCCTTGGTGTGACTCATGTATCTTCTCCAGCATCTGAGCTCTAAGTGCATGTGGAACAATGAGCTTTGGTCCTTTGAATAATAGGCCATCAATGCAAGAGATCTCTTCTCTGAACGTCCAGTACTGTCTGATCGCTAGTGGAACTTCTGCCCTCTTGTCTGGCCACCCTTGCAGCACAATATCTTGAAGCACTTGCATGACTGAATCATTAGCTGTAGCTTTCTGCAATTCCAGGTACCTTTCAGGCGAAATAGGTAAGTGTGCTGTCAAATTCACTTCATTGACCTCTAGATCTGGCACTAGTGTTTCCTTTGTTTCAGGGAGGAATGCCCTGCTTAAGGCATCAGCTAAGTTCATTTCTGCTCCTGGCTTGAACTTGACTTTTAGATCATATCGTTGTAGGGACAACATCATCTTTTGTAGGCGAAGTGGTGCTTGGTGTAATGGTTTGTTCAGAATAACTTCAAGAGGCTTGTGGTCTGACTGGACCGTAACTTGCTTGCCATAGAGGTATTGATGGAATTTCTGCGCACCATAAACAATAGCCAGGGTTTCTTTTTCTATTTGCGCATATTTTTCTTGGGTGGAGGTTAATGCTCTGGATGCATATGCGATTGGCTTGTCTTCCTGTAGAACTACAGCACCGAGTCCCTTGGAACTGGCATCCACTGACAGTGTAACTGGTTTATCAGGGTCATAATAACCAAGGACAGGTGTACTAGAAGCCATCAACTTGAGCTTCTGAAAGCTTTCCTCTTGCTCTTTTTCCCAGTGCCACTCGACCTCTTTCTCCAATAGTTGTCTGAGTGGGGAGCTCACATCAGCCATATTTGGCATGAATTTGGCCAAGTACTGCATGAATCCTAGAAATGTTCTCAGTTCCTTTGCATTCTGTGGTTGTCTCATTTCCTGTACCGCACGGATTTTTTCTGGATCCGCTATGAGTCCATCCTTTGTGAGCACGTGACCAATATAGGGTACAGCTTCTTGTCTGATGTGGCATTTCTCAGGGTTGAGTTTTAGGTTTGCTTCACGAGATCTGTCTAGGACTTGTCGGAGTCGTACATCATGTTCTTTAACATCTCGTCCCCAGACTAGTATGTCGTCTACTATGGGTTTGGCTCCTTCAATATCTTCAAACAGGTTGGACATGGACTTCTGAAACACTTCAGGTGCTGATTTTATCCCGAACGGGAGTCTAGTAAATCGATATCTTCCAAATGGAGAATTGAAAGTGCAGAGCTTGGAGCTGGCTTCATCTAACTTGATTTGCCAAAATCCTGACTTGGCATCTAAGGTTGAGAACACCTTTGCACCAGGAATTTCTGCGACAACTTCTTCAATCGTTTTCATTGGATAGTGTTCACGTTTAATGGCCTGATTTAGATCCCTTGGATCAATGCAGATACGAATTTTGGAGGGTTTTATAACCGTGACCATGCTGCTGACCCACTCAGTCGGCTCAGTTTGGCGGACAATTACTCCAGCTTCTTCCATGCGATCTAACTCTTTTTTTATCTTGCCTTTGAGTGCCACGGGGACTTTCCTAGGAGGATGGACAACAGGTGTTACCGCTGGGTCAATCTTGATTGCATGTTCTCCAGGAAGACAGCCAAGTCCTTGGAATAAATCGAAATACTCTTGCAGTATGTCGGGAGTATCTGTTGTTTCAGTGTGTGTTACTGAACTTGCTGGGCTGGTGGTATCTGCCTGTTGGTCTTTAGGAGAGGTGGATGCAACTGTATGTATCCGACTGACTAGTCCCATCTCTGTGCAGGTGGCTGCACTAAGTACTGCTGGCACTTTGCGGTCAACAATGTAAAATTTCACTTGGTACAGTTTGTCTTTATATTGGCATGGCATTGTTGTGACTCCTCTGACATCGATCACATGACCAGAGTAGGACTTCAGTTGCGCAGCTGACTTTGTAAATTCTGCTTTGATTCCTAGCTTGTGGAAGGTTGCTAGGGGCATCACATTACAACGTGCTCCTGTGTCTAACTGGAATTTGACCACTTTGTCATGAATCATAATTTCCTCGTACCACTCGCTCATGTCAACTGCGTTCACTGTTTCGAGACATCCCACATAGAATTCTTCATCACTGCTACTTTCCTGCACAAAGTGCATGTTCTTTGGTAGCACGGTTTTGCAAACTTTTGCGAAATGATTTGGCTTGTTGCACTTGGAACATTTTCGTCCTAGTGCTGGGCATACACTGCTCTTCTCATGAGTCGATCCACATCTTGTACATTCTGATGACTTTCTTGCCTTACCTCGGCGTGAGCGTTTAGAACGATCTTCCCATTTCGTATAGCTGGTTTCCACAGCTTGTACTTTGGGATCTTCACCAGCCATCGTCTGTAGTTGAGCACTGGATATTTCTTGTGTTCTAGCGATATCAACGGCTTGTTCGAGAGTCAGTCCAGAACCTTCTTGAATCAGCTTTTCTCTTGCCTTCTGTGAGCGACATCCAATTACAACTCTGTCCCTAACCATCTCGTCTGGATCCTTATATCCACAATCTTTAACTAGCAGCTGCAGGTCGGTGAGGAACTGGTCGAACGGTTCGCCTTCTTGCTGTACTTTGTTATGAAATTTGTATCGTGCGAAGACATGATTCGATTTTGGCTTTACGTAGGTTTCAAACTTGTCGTAATACGTTTGTAGTTTCTTTTTTTCTTCCTCACTGAGAGTCCAGGTATTATATATGTCTCGGCCCTTATCGCCAACCCAAATCATCACGTAATTGCACCGTTGTTCTTCGGTCTTGCCTTTGAGAGGGCCACCGAAGGTAAATTCGCAGTGCTGTTTGAACGATCGCCACGCTCCCGGCAAGTCGCCACTGGACCAATCCATTTTGGGTGTATTTGCCGTTGTTACGCCTTCCATTTCGGTTCTGGATATTCGTTAGGCTCTAATCGATCTTGATACAAGGTTTTCTTTCCTCGATGGCTTTCTTTCACGCGAGAATTTTCCGATTAAACTCCTGACACCATGTTGTGTACGTCATACACTATGCAGCCATGTTTGTAAGATGAATATTTTAATCAGTACCCACAATGCTTAGCGCCGTACATAACACTTATTAACCAAGCTTGCTTGGTCAAGATGGCTATAGATACATGTATTAGCCTCTTATTGGCAGAGATCTCATGTATATAGCCACCACGAGTCCCATTGTGCATAATTGTTTCTCTTTACAGGTAGAGATCTCATGTATATACCCATCATAAGTCCCCTGTATGTAGTTGAATGGTATGTTGATGTAAATGAATGGTGCATTGAATAATTTAACATGTGTTACGTAGTTGGGGACTTATGGTAGGTATATACATGAGATCTTTCCCCTCTTATTTTAAGGAATTATGGACCTCAGTAGCTTCTTGGCCTATATCCATTCAGATCACAACAAAAATATTTTCTGATATCAAGACTTCTTGGTCCATAACCATGCATTCATGTGAAGACAAAAATATTGTCTGTTGTCAAGACTTCTTGGTCCATAGCCATTCAGACAAAGACAAAAATACTGTCTGACATCAAGGCACTCTGACCTCACTGTTAGTCAGTTACACATATTTCTTATGAATGTAAATACAAAGTATAGGGTGGTACAAAACCTTAAGATTTTACCACTATATTAGTTAGGCAATAACTAAATAGTCAAAACTACACGTACAGCATTTATGTAGCACTAGGTTAAAAAAAAAATTGCAAAATGCCCATAATTTTTTAAAGGAAGATTTCAGAATTGTGAACATCGGAAATAACTGTGAGCTCAATTTAACAAATTGACGTCAGTTTTTTATGCGTCTGTCCTCTTATTGATGATAAATTGCGTCATAACATTGTCAAAGTGTTGTAGATCCACGAGCCGATAGGCGAGTGGATCTACAACAAACTTTGACAATGTTATGACGCAATTTATCATCAATAAGACGACAGACGCATAAAAAACTGACGTCAATTTGTTTTTTTACAATAACAAAACGCGAAAAAGGTCAAATGAAGACTTAAATGAAAAGAAAACGCAAGTAAACAGCAAGTAAACTCGAAAAATGCTGAATTTTATTTAAATTGACGCAATCAGGGCGCAACTATTCTCAATAACTTTTCTCGCCTTCTCATTGGCTTGTGACAACACGTAATACAATTTGATTGGGTAAAAATCTGACTGTTTGACAGCTCACTTATCACGCGAAATACCTTGCATAAATTAAAATTTTATGTGTCTGTACTCTTATTGATGATAAAAATTAGCCAATCAGCGCGCGAGAATTCGCTCAGTTATTGTAAAAATAAATTTTATCATTTGAATTTTATTTGTATATAGCTAGGGATTTGCCTTGACAGACAAATTTTGGGAGTCCCTAGTATTCATAATTTGGAATTTTAGTGAGGCCTTCCAAGGGGTTTGAGCAACAAGCGACATTGTGTCAAAATGTGGCGACAATTTGTTACCAAAGTACCGACAGCTGACAGAAGTTGACATGAAAGGGGCGACAATTTACGAAAACGTAGCGACGACATATGAATTTGTACAGAAAAACGACAGCGACAATTTCCTCCGCTGGTTAGGCAAAGGTACACAGAAGGGTGTGACAGGGCGACAAGACGTCCCCCCTTGGAAGGCCTCTTTAGTGGTCCCAGACTATAATTTGGGGCTCCCACTCTGATCCATCCTGTTTTGAGCGACTTCTTTGAGGTATTTTTTGATTTCTAATAGATTTTGTGGTATTTGGAAAAGTTCCATGGGACCAGTAATCGCAAACGGTGTCAGTCATAATGTCTAATGGCTCTAAATACCTGTGATAACAATGATTTTTGTTGCGTCCCCATGGATACACAAGTAAATATTTTTGCATCCATTGCCAAATTTCATGTGTATGTGATGCAGGAATTTGCATCTGGTAAATCCCTGATATTACTTTAAATATCCAATATTGAGATGAAACATTTATATCCTAAAAGGAAGTGAAATGTTTAGTAACAGCAAAAACACAAAGAGAAATTTTTAAATTTAGATTCTCTAGACTCAAAACATCACATCTCTATGATTTCATATTTTAAAGATATAATCTTTTGCATCAGGTCCCCAAAATATTTCCTTAACCAAGAAGTGTAAAAAGGCATAGTCAGAAGAATGGGGAATAAAGACCTGTCTTACTTTGTTTTACTTGGTGTATTAATTGTTTTGGAAAAGACCCTAACAAAGTAGAAAATAGTAAATACTGCATTAGTGATGCTATCATTAGGTTTGCAGTGCAATTTGTGATTTATTTGCAGAGGTGAATATTTGACAAACTCACAAATCACAAATTGAAAGAGAAAACTGCATGATTATTGCATTATACATGAACAAATTAATTTGCACAGGTGTTACACTTACCGGTAAATGGCATTGCTTTTAGCCAATCAGAATTGACTAATTTTTTTCATGTGTCATATTACCTGGCAAAAAAGCTGGCACTGTTTTCTTCAAACTCATATATGCGTTGTGTACCTATTTTTCAATCAAATTTCTTCTTAGGATCCCACCTACAATGAGTGCAAGGCTAAAAAAGAGATTACAACGAACGAACGGCATCGAAAATGACTGCCTTTACTCACAGTCCAGGGCAGTGGCGGATCCAGGATTTTGTTGCGGGGGTGGGACGGTGAGGGTTTTCGGTGACATAGTATTTAAGAAATAGAAAACATTTTCCATGTTTCTACCGAGTTTTAGTATAAATTTACTAGCGTTCTATCACAAATGCCGCGCTCTGATTGGCTACGCTACCCACTATCAATTTAAACAATAGAGTGCCTCTGACGGGCACTATCCATCCGGGTATTTTCCTCTGAAGGGCATTATGCGCTAATGCCGACGAACACTATCGCTTCACGTGATCAATTTAAACCAATAAGAATCGGAGAAAATTTAGCGGTGAACTATAAACTGTGATATATAGTGAGTAGCGTGCAGTGCGCCCTTGCTAACAAAATGGCGGCCGCTTCTTCACGTTTTCGAAGTGTCCGTGAAGAAGATTTAGACAGTGTACAGGTGGAGGCTGTTCCAGAAAAGACAAAGTTTTTAACGACTAGTAGATTTATACTAAAACAATAATAGATTATTCGCTCTCGATTTCTACTATCACGCGATAGAAATCTCGAGCTCATAATCTAATTGTTTAATAGAAACACGATTTTTAACCAATCAGCGCGCGAATGTTCCTTGGTATATTTTCTAAATAGCCATAGATATATTTAATATAAAGAGTTACAGTAAGTGTTAATAAAAGTTGTTTTTATAAAGTCTTTTTAATACCTGTACTTGTTGATAGCATCCAGATGCAGCTTTCAACATTTTTGCTGGCAAAACATTTGCATATTTTTTAATGGCCCCCCAAGAGAGTATATATCCCCCAGTCCGAGCACAAAATCCCCATACGCAAAATCCACAAATCCCCATACGCAAAATCCACAAATCCCCATGCACAAAATCCGAAAATCTACAAGCACAAATCTCAAAAACACAAATTTTCATTTAAGATTTATCAGAGATTTTTTTCAAAGATTTTATCAAGCATAATTAAAAACTATTTAAAGATTTGTGTAAACAGTAAAAATAGATGGAAAGTTTTACATTAAAAAAATTGAAAGATATCAGTAAGGAGCTGGGTGTTAAAGGATATTCTGAAAAACATAAAGCTCAACTTATTGAAGAGTTGGTTAATATTCCTGAATTTATGGAAGAGTTGTATAATATTATTAGTGATGATGATAAAACAAAAAATAATAAGTATAAGTGTATTCATGGGAAAAAAAATGGTTTTGTAAAGAGTGTGAAGGGTTTCAAATATGCAAACACAACAAAAATAAGTCATATTGTAAAGAGTGTGAAGGATCTCAAATATGTATTCATGGAAGAATAAGGGCTTACTGTAAAGAGTGTGGGGGAACACAAATATGTCTTCACGGAAGAATAAAGTCTTATTGTAAAAAAGGGTGTGGAGGATCACAAATATGTATTCATAAACGTATGAGGTATATATGTAAAGACTGTAAAGGTAAAGGAATATGTATTCATGGAAAACAAAGAAGTTTTTGTAAGGATTGTGGAGGATCTCAAATATGTGAACACAACAAACAGAAGGCGCATTGTAAAGAGTGTCGTAAAACACAAGATACACAACAAAAACATTAAGTTATATAACGCAAGTCAGTGTTACATAACAAAATTTACATTGACGTAATCACATTCCTGAGCGACGTTAGAAACCAGCCTTTTTAAAGTAAACATAAAATCTACTTTTCAATTTCAAAACCACTTTTCAACTTGCTTGTTGCTATGTCGTAAAAGTATGCAATCTATTGTTCTACACGTGAACACTAATTTACAAACAATCATAATCACGTGAAATACTAACGAACTACCGAAATAGATACCACGCTAATACGCCAGTGATAATTATAAATGTTAATATATTGGTTTCATGTTGTGTGGTCACGTCTGACTTTTCATTCAGAGTTGGGGGTTTTGGTTTCGTTTCATTTTGTAAAGGTTTTGGATTTGTCTCAGCTATATGAGGTAACTTTACCTTTGAAGATCCCATGTTATGACTTATTCCAACCTGTTTTGTTTCAGTGTTTAGGGAATTATTCACCCCAAAATTCATATCATTGCTCGCTTTCATAAGTTTGTTATTAAAACCAGTCACGCTCTCAGTGTTGATTATCATATTACTCGGCATTAACCATACACCAGGAGCAATAGCTAAATCAAGCCGTAATTTCGCTTCCTGTACAGCTAATTGATATCTTTGGATAGAACTCGAAATGTCATTCTCAATCACACTACTTTCAAATAAAGATAAGAATTCTTGTTGAGCCTCGATCGCTCCACCACCATTACCATAAATTGAATTTCTAGTGTTAACTTGCGCTCCCAATATACAGTAAACAAAAGCTTCAGCAGATCGATTCAATCTACCAAGTCCAGCTTTAGTGAGTCCATGTCCACTTGTTGGGATAAACCAGGCATATTTGAAATCACCAAAATCGTCATTACGGATAAATGATATGAGGTCACCCTTTTCCTTCTTACCACCTTCATCGGCAAATTTACCACCTTCACCAGGCCATTGATCAGCCTCATCATCGTAATTCCTTACAATATGCACATTTTGATATCCCCCACCTCTTCCATGATATCCAGCGCCATAATCAAGGAATATATCACCTAAACCCCCATTTCGACCACCTTTCCATCTAAAGTCAGAATTATTAGCAATTCCAAATTCGGCACACAATCGTTGATATGCTACTTTACTATAGGGATTGTTGTTTATTACAAAAGGTTACTCATCAGGTAAGGGAAGACTTAATTCATATAATATCCGCCTTATTGTGAAATATACATGAAACTTAATGAAGCTACTCACTACTTTAGGATAGTTTAGACTTTCAAAAGGACTTATACCACAACCAGATGTTGCACACCAAACTGCAAAGTTAAGTTGTTGAGGCCAATAATTCATATCGGGCGCGTTCAACCATTTTCTACTTTGCTTACCAAACTTGAAAGTAACAACTTGATTGGTAAAAACATCACGCATCTTTGCTGTGAATTTATTCTTATTTGACACGTATATATCCAGTGAGGTTATCATTTTTGTAATATTAGTTGTAGGTTCATCAAAGTTAATAGCTGGTATAGGATAGCTTCGATTGGTTATATTTAAACTTTTTGGGAATGAACTCAATTCATCATCATCCAATCCTAAATCTTTCCATAAAAGTCTTTTCATACGAGGTGACAGGTTATCAGTCCAAGTCTTTCCTGTGGGATCATCATAAGACATGATTGTTGTACCATTCACTTTCCATTTAATATAACCTCCATATTGATCAGTCACAAATATAAATTGGTCACGATCAGCCTTTGGATACCTATTTCTGAAATCATTGAGTAACATTTTATTCTTTATGTTTAGAATAAGATGCATATGCTTTTAAATCAATACCGTTCTTTTCTAATACCAGCATAACAATTCCATCCTACAGGCGTTCTCTCAAATGACATTTTCAACGAACGGGAGCTGTTAACTCCTTTAATATTTCCGCTCGAGCTTCTGCCTTTATCTGGTTCATATTTAAATTTTTTTCTGTATCTTTCCGGTTTTTTTGACGGATTTCGAGTTTTAGTTTTTCAAACTTATCCACCTCTGATAAAATTAGCGAAAATTCTTGGTCAGATATAGCATTATCTTTTAGTGCCTTTGAAACCAAGTCGTGAATGGTATTTACTTTTGCTTTTGCTAGAGAAACTGTCTGTTCATGTTTACTAACTTTATGGGAAAGTCGTTTAGAAGCCGCACCGAATCCAACCGATATTCCCCCACAAATACCTCCCACCGCCCCTAATGGGATACCAACAGCTGCACCAAAACCGGTAAGGGAGGTTTCAAGTCCACTTGCAGATAAAATAACTGAAAACACTCCACTACTAACACTTATTTTTGTAAATATTCCTCTTGCTCTATTGTATTTTTTCCTAACATCCTCATAATGTTTAATTTCCTTTTGAAGATTATGTAGTACTTCGCACGACTTTTGTAGTCTGAAATTATTTGGATCACCATTCATAGGTAATTGTGGATAAATTCTATTGTAGTCATCCATATTGTATTTTACTGATCAACAGGAAATCTTTAAATCGATACGAATACGTGTGTTATTAAAGTTTAACTTTCTTCCGTTTTCATCTAAGATTAATAAAGTAAAGTAGTTGACTGGATTTTTGGTTTGTGAAATTCTTAAACAAGGATATTTTTGAGATGGAATAACAGCTAGTAGTTGTGAGGGATTAAGTTCTACACTTTCACCTCTAGGGCTCCGATTGGAATACGAAGACTTTGGCTCTATAACATCACACATTAAGTAAAATGACTTATCAGATAACGCTTTTGGAATGTGACTATCAAGCATTTGTATCTTTTTTACTTGGTTAAGTGGTGGATCTAGATAAATTCTTGTTTCAGGAGTTAGCATAGTGATAGATAGAAACGTTGTATCATTCTTCATGTTTTTTTTACTTATCGTCTCTTCTTTTTAAATTGTTCCACAAAATATAGAACCACAGCCATTATCAACAACCATGCGTTCTTACCTAAAAATCCAATAACCTCACCTGCAGTCTTAAACAGAAAGCTTACGATAGCTCCAACCATTCCAGGTAATATTTCACCGAGTTTCTTACCAATAACTTTCAACCCATTACCAACACCTTTACCCAATTTGGTTAGACCTTTAGAAAGATTAGAAACGATAACACCAATGACTACACCTACAGCACTTAAAACGGTAAAGACTGTAAAACCGTACTTTTTAAAGATAGCCTTCACACGATCACGTAATGACATTCCATCCTGTATTCTCTCATTCTCACGATTCCTGTTAGCTATATTTTGTTCACGGTCGTCAATTTTATTAGCTATATCTTTTAATTTCATACTATCTCCAGGCCCCTCCATCGGTTTGTTCCTAATGAATTTTTCTTCATCTCTAAGTTTAGCAATCTCATCGTTATCCTTAGCATTCTCACTATCATTATCTTCAACAACTTTTTCTACTCTATCACCTAAATAATCCATTAAAGTTTTAGGTAATATTTTACTTTTAGTTTTATTATCTGCTTGAAATTTACCATCTATAAGAATATAATCAACTGAATTCCATTTTCCTAAATTAACAGCTGGTACTTTTATTCCTTGTCCAATATCTTTTAAAAATGATTTTACACCTTTTAATTTTGAACGTGGATAAAATCTTTTGATTTCTTTTGCAACATAATCTTGATCTCCCATCTTTTCATAAAATTTATCACTTCTTGATTTAGGTCTGGCACCCTCCCCCTCATAATCCCTAACACCCATGCTTGTAGATGTTTCTCTGACTTCCCCTAACAAGGGGTTTTTAGGATCATCACCATAATCAGCATAATCATAATCATCATCATAAGCCACACCACCAAATGAAGTTGTTTGTTTATAATTATCAGGGTAAGTTGAGCGAGTGACGGATGCCTTTGGAGTTGTATATAATGCTAATGATTCATTACCCCCATCATTACCGACATTATTGGGATCATTTAGTTTAGTTGGATCCATATTTTCTGGTATATCTCCTACTTCTGCCATGATTTTTTACTCATCAGTAAGAAATCTTTAAACTGATCACACAATTAACTAAAATAATTTACTAACCATATAACCTAATGCCAACATACCACCACCTACATATACCATCTCACCCATCTTTTGATTGTCACTGGGTCTATAATAATCAGAGAATTTTGGTTCATGTGTTTGGCTATAAAATTTCAAAGCTTCATCGGTAGTCGAAATATTTTTTGAAGCCTGATATTTAGCATCCTTCTGTTGAGAGTGCCAATCAATGAGATTCTGTCTCTTTTCCTGATATGTAGCATAATCTTTTTGATATTTTTCTAATGCCTTGTCGTGTCTTATTCGTTCTGCATCTGTTTTATCGCCTGAGAGATATTTTGCAAGACATGATCCACCAACAAATGTAGTTGCATTCAAAATAGCTCCTCCAACCATCATTGCTATTGTTGCCATTTGTTAGTCAATATGTAAAATCTTTAAGTTGGCAAAATCTTTTGATCCTCTAAATATGTTTTTAGGTACATACTACCTGACAATACAGCTACCCATTTAGCATAATTTGTAATACTTGAGGATGGATCGTTCATAAATGATTCTTTCAGAGCTTTTTTAGCTACATATCCAACTCCAGCAGCTAATCCGATAATGACGGCTGAATCAGTAACAGTTTTCACAAGTTTGTTTTCAGTTGACATAATTTTTTACTAAACAGTAAGAAATCTTTAAACTACTTTCCTTATAACATTCCTATTTTTGGAATCTGTGTGGGTGGTGGTTGTAGTACAGGAATCTTTGTAGGTTGTGATATTTGTGATAAATCAGGTATTCTGTTTTTATAATATCTCATAAACATATCAAATGCTGTAAACCCTATTCCGACAATGGATAAAACAGTAGTAAAAGATAGCTCTGGAAGCCATGCTTTAGGTTCACTCTCTTGGTTTGAATTTTCTTCCTGTTTAATATCCGCTTGTTCCTTTTCTCGTTTCATTTCCCTAGCCAACGCTTCTTTAGCTTTTTTGTTATGTTCTGCTAGTTTCTTACCAGCTGCAACCTTTTTAGGATCTTTCTCTTTCTTTTTAGTATCTTTCTTTTCAGGTATGGGATCCATTGTAATTTGTTCAACAACTTCTTCTGACATTATTATTTTATTTCACAAAGTAAAGAATCTTTAAATCAGTTGTGCTCAGTGACCTGCTCAGTTTTGTTAGAATCATCTATAATTGTCCTTGTAACTTCTTGTATTTTGTTGATTTTAATGTGTTTAGCAACCTGGAATAGTCCGCTAGCAAGTGCTACCAATCTTCCACCTTTTAATGCTAAGAGACCTACAAAGTTTGTCAGTTCACGATTAACCAACTCATCATTCTTCAAGTCTTTACAAAGAGCTTCTATATCATCTACAGGAACCATGTAAGAAATGACTTGAGAAACTAATTGAAGGGATGAATCCACCAATCCGCCACTAATTTTCTTACCTAATACTGCCTGATATCTATTATAATATTTTTCAATGTCTTTTTCTGTGAGTTTCTTTATATCACCTAGACTCATATCAACACCTAAATATTCCTTTGTAGTTCCAAGAGATGCGAGAATAGCTAGTGATTCTTGTTTGATTTCAATATCATCATTATATTTTACCACATCTTTTACCCAGTCTTTTCTTCTATATAATCTTCAACTTCTGCCATATTTTAATTTTGTAATAAAACATAGATTCTTTTAAATCACCGCAGGAATCTCCAAATAACATTGAAATGGATAACGTAAACACAAACAGAGTCTAGAATATTTTTCGGTTTTCAGTAGTTCTACAAATTTTTTACATGTTTCAGAGTCTAAATCACCTCCATAATCTTCGAAAAGCATCTTCATACCTTTATGTGATGGATTATGGAATGTAACAACACAAGCTACATTTTCACGGAATGGTTTTGCAATGGATGTTAATTGCTGAGTGAGAACCCACACTGATAATCCATGATGTCTTCCAGAGAATGCTAAATCTATAAACTTGTTCGATCGTTTCTTTAGATCATTCGAAACAGCACAATCGTCTAAAATAATTAGTGTATTAGTACCAGAGAACAAAGTTTGACAATCAGTTAACATTTCATTAATCTCATCAATGTTACTAGCATCTGGTGATAATACATAGAAATGTTTATCTCCGCGGGCAAAATTATGATAGGTTTTATTTTTAGAAAAAGTCGGACATATTAGAACAATGTATTCAAAAACTTTTCGAAAAGGACCTCGAAGCTGATCAATTATATACTTTGTCTTTCCACAATTTGTTGGACCGGTTATAATACAATGAAAAGGAACTTTATCTCGTAATTCTTCCATCTTTTAACTAATACATGATTGATCTTAAGTTTGAATTCATAACCTCCATCAAAGCATCGGCTACCACAAACATGTAACAGATCATAATACCAGATCCACTAAGATTTCTTTTAATTTCTATTTTTACACCATCTTGTGCATTGTTTAAGGCCAGACCTCCTCCATGAATACCATTATCAGGGTGAGTTCTCAAATCTATCCACAGAGCAAACTTATTACCATAAAAATCCTTTTCCTTTACACCATCTCTTCCGAAACGTTTCTTTACCGACTCCCAGAGGTCTGACGGCAGCATTCCCTTAGAGTAGAAACGGTTTGGTATACCATTAACATCAATATTTATTGAGGTTATACCTGGATTGAAAAAATTCTCTGAATCTCGCGCTCCTCCGCCGTATGGTATTGTAAACAAACATAATATCCCTGTTATTGACCTTCTAGGTAGATTAATATGCTGGTTTATAACACTGTCAGTAGGCCTGGATATGGTGAAAGTTTTGTGTAGAGTGACATTCTCGTAAAAGAATCCTTTACCAACCTGATAAGCTGACTGTGCCTCGCGAGCTAAGTATTCGCTTGAGATACAAGAATATTCCAACTCAAGGTTTGTGATTTTGTAAGTTGGAGTCTTGGTTGTGTCAGAATAAACAACAATATCGTAAACAGGAGCCAGTGTAATCTCAAAGATTAGTTGATGATCTAATGCCTTTGGATAGAAAGCTCCATGATCGTTGAGAATAGGATGATTTAGTGGGATATGGTACTTGGTGTTGTGTACCACTGCAATAGCTACTTCCTTAGCATCTGTGTCTACCTTATCACCCGCATTTGTCCTAAGCTTCCTCATGTTTTCAGAAGAAATACCTTGCTTTAATCTATCCTCACGTTCTTCATCTGTTAAGAATAAATCATGATATGTTTGAAATAAATCGTATCTTTGAGTATCCTGTAGTGTTTCACCTCCAAAAAGAACCCTGAGTCTGGATACAAGATTACTACCTACATTATTAACGAGGGTGTTATCAGCATGACCATCAACAGTCAAGTTAAATACTAGAGATACACTTCCGGGGACAATCACTAAATTATCGGTAAGTTTTGGAATATTTATATATAAGGTTTCTCCATGATTAGCTGATGATGGATTTAGTGTAATTCTATTCAATGTTGATTCCGCTTTCAAACCTAGTGGCTCTCTTGGAATCCTGTTTGGGTTAATTTTTTCAGATATAGTTTGCGACATATTTTATTTTAAGGAAGGGTGGACTTATCTTTAAATGAGTAACGAAAGCATGTTATCAAAAATATATTATTCAACTTTTGGTTATTGGAAAGGATATTCTGCAATTCCTAAATTAGCTGAGAAAGCAAAAGTTAGTGAAGATGAGGCTAAAAGATGGCTTCAGAAACAGGCGATATGGCAAATATATCTACCACCTCCAAAGTATATTCCTAGACCTCACTGGACTGTGGATAAACCTAATCAGATTCACCAAGCAGATTTATTATTTTTACCACATGATAGAGTTGGAAGAAAAACATATCGATATGCATTGGTTGTGATTGATGTAGCTAGTCGATACAAAGATGCTGAACCATTAACCACAAAAGAAAGTCATGAGATATCCAAAGCTTTTACAAAAATATATTCCAGAAAGTTGAAATATCCTAAAACATTAATTGTTGATCCTGGAAGAGAATTTATGGGTGATGTGACAAAACTTATGAATATACATAATGTAAAAATCCAGAGAAGTGAAGCTGGAAACCATAGAGCTCAAGCATTTGTTGAAAGAGCAAATAGAACATTAAGTGAACGATTATTTAGTCATCAATATGCGCAAGAAATGATTAGTGATGAAAGGTCTAGAGCATGGGTGAAACGATTACCCAATATTTTGAAAACTTTAAATAGTACACCAACGAGATTAACTGGAAAAGAACCTGACAAAGCTATAAAACTGAAAGAGGTTGATATTGAACCTAAAAAGTATAAACGAGTTGTTGGACTTGATGAGGTTAGGCTACCACTTGAGGCTAGGGTTAGATACTTACTTGCTCCTGGTGAACTTGAGGGTGGAGAACGAAGGAGAGCTACAGATCCCATTTGGAGTATTCAGATTTATGATATATCACGTAGTATGGTTTCATCTAATCAGCCGGTGTTGTATTATTTACTAGATGGACTCCAGCGTGGTTTTGTGAGGGAAGAACTTCAGGTTGTGCCATATGATACCGAACTCCCACCCGATTCTGTGATGAAACTATAATGTCCGTAGGGGCGAGTATGTATTCCATCTTCACAAATGATTCTCTTATCATCATCAGCAGATAATGCAACTTTATTAACAGTTTCACTATAAACCTCATGCAAGTGACTTCTTATCACATTCATCGGTCTCATCATTGGTACTTTACTTAATAGACATTCCTTATATTCATCATGAATTATTTCATTTTCTACGACTGATTTCTTTACCCCTTTATCCTTTTTTATTTCTTTACCATCATCCATCAATATAGAGTACTGCTTTGATCTTAAACCCACAAATTCTTTTATCTGCTTACCACCGGCTTCATCTTTGAACTTACCTATTAATTTTTTGTTAACACCAGTCTCAATACCAGATGGGTGAACTTTAGGATAGTTACTAGTATCAAACATTTCTCTTACATCTGGACTGATATCCTTATAGAAATCTTTTGTTCTTATCACATATGTAAGACTATCTGTATCTGTAAACAACAATTCGGCATTTTCCCCATATTTTTGTTTGATATAATTATAATGAAAATCATACATTACTTTTTTACTTAAATCCAGAATGCACATTCCTAAGTAAACAGGTTTAATGAAATCTATACTTTTCATCTTCATGTGGATGGCAACTAGATCTTCACAAAAGATAGTTCGATGTTTATAGTTAGGTTCTGATATTAATTTTTTAGCATCTTTTTCATTAGTAACCAAATGTATATCTACCCTTTTTCTAATATTTTCCATGGTTTTACCAAAGACGGAGTTATTCATTAACTTGAAGAAATCTTTTTCAAAATCATTATTTGCTTTTGATCTTAAGTTGGTATTTAAATCAATGTATGGTTTTAACCAAGCTGACTCTTTGAATTTAATACCTCTATGAATCTTAGTTATTTTTAGTCCTAGACTTTCATAAAGTTTTAGGGTTTCTCGGTGAACAGTATACTTTACCTTATTGTTTAGGTTTGGGATTAATTTCTTTACCTTATTGTTTAGGTTTGGGATTAATTTCTTAGCCTTATTGTTTAGGTTTTGAGTCAATTTATCAACATCAATTCTCTCTGGAGCCAGTGGGTAATCGCTATGTAAATCATGAAGGTGGTGGGGATATTCTAAATCAACCACTAATATGCATGGGATATTTTTCCAGTTTTTAATATCTTCATCCTCCATCCATTCAAAACCATGAGTAGGTAGTTTTTCACTCATTCCCTCGCCATATAAGTTATTTCTATCAAGATCAATGATATACGTTGTTATTAGGTTATGGATATATTCTTCCATGTATGGGTTATTAGCTTTAGCATATCTTTTAGATATTTGAGATACACCTCCTCGAATTCCTGCCTCAATAATATGTAGCATGTTAATTTCAGTTAACAACTCTAAATTCACTTTCGTTAACTTTAACATTGCATCCCAAGCTAGTCCGGGTGCTGTAAAATACCAAGCAGGGTCCAATCTATAGTTTTTAATACAAACATCTCGAAAGTTTTCGAATACATCAGCTAATAGTAGCACATCTGACAAGAGATATAAATCATGATACTCCCTCATTGTTTTCATATTGAATGTTTCTCATACCTTTTTAGCATGTTTGTAATCATCTTCTGAAATATCTTTACCGTTAAGTATAGAGTAAAATGCCTCCTTTGGTGGAAGTTGGGTTTCATTAAGTTTATCAAAGCCATCAAACCAATCATATGGGAAAACACCCTTTCTTAACATCATATTAGTATTATCTCCAAAATACTTTTTCGTTAAATTTAGTTTATCATCTATTGGAGAAATACACTTACTTTTAGCTAATAAGCAATTCTTACATTGTTCACATCTACCAATACCTTTATACTGTTTGATCCTTTTATCTTTTATATACCTCTTTATACAATCCAATGGCTTACAAGCAACACACTTTCCACATTTTGTAAGGTTATCAACTAAACTATCAAGACTGGCTGGCATAAATTTGAATGAATCTATAAATCTAATATCTAGTTTCGTTTTAGACAACTTACCTTGTTTATTTATAAACTCGTCAATCGTCAACCACAATCTTTTTTGTAAAAGAAATATACTTTTCCTCATTATTAGGTATACAGCTTATTTCACCTTGCGTTTTAGCAAGATTCTTAATAAATAGATGAGAATCATATCCTGATAGATTGTGAATGTTGACAGGAATAAAATCTGGAATCTGATATTTTAAATTACATTCATCATGAGCTGCTCCTCTATATTTTCCTGTTAGATGACAGTGATCTATTACCTTATATTCTCCCAATTCACCATCACATATGTGACAATGGGTAGCATTTTCATAATCTTTTTTATCCATTTCTGACATATTCTTCTTATTATAGTAATAGAATTTATAGTTTCTTGGTTTTATTATATCATTATAAATTTTTCTAAAATCTTCCTCCAAATAATTTACAAATATCTGTGCTACATCTTCATCTGGAGATTTTGCGGTGTATCGTTTAATTTTTTCGAAATCAGGTGGTAATATGCTATCATCAAAGCACTTGATATAATAACAGAATCCTGATGGTTTATGTAGTTGATATTTATTAGTAAAGCTTTTACTTTTATCTGGAGAACATCCGTGTATTTTCAATGTAGAACACTCAAAGTCTGCATCTATAAAAAAGGGGACTCGCATTGTATTATTGAAATTATTAAAACAAATATACTTAGGACTTCCATCTTCACATTCTGGCATAACAGTCTTAACTTCTTCGTTATTTTCACAATATTCTATATGTTCTTTATACGTCCCTTCTGAATAAGTTGAGTATTGACAATTATTACAATAGAAACGAGCATGACCATCTTTGTTATAATTTTTATTATTTATCCTCGATATGTTCTTAATCCAACAGTAGTGACTTGTCTCACCATTTGTTAACAAGAGTAGTCTTATCTTTTCAACCCCTAACTTTCTACTTCGTCTAATTATATATAGCTTATTTTTTTTATCATAACCAAATACATTAATTCCATAATTGTTCTGACTTTCAAACTTATCAGTCTGTTTTAGTGAAACTGGAAACTCTATTCCTGACCAGTTAAATTTCTCAGAGTTTTTTCTCATTTCTTCATTTATTCTCTGTGGGTTTTTCTCCCTTTGAAACACAGCTAAAGTTACTGCATACTTAAAACACTCATTATCATTTTCATTCTTAGGGTTAATAATTCCCTGCATATTTGCTAATTCTTTTGGTAGTGGAATATATGAGGATCCAGAAAGAGGATTAAAAGGGTCAATGTGTATATCAATACAATCTACATAGTTGAATTTCAATTTATAACTATTATCTAAAAATTGTTCAAACTCTTTTAGTACGTTATTTACCATATTATCAAATAAGTTAGATAAATCATCTGATTCAGTAATTGTTTCTGTATTTGAGTGAAAGAATTTATCTTCTTCAACAATACGGTTCATAAGTAGAGACTTTTTCATAAACTTACATGTTAAGATAAATTTAACCTTTATTGGTTTATTTTTCTGATTAATAATAAGATCTATAACTTTCTGTTTTATTTTATTAATGAACGTTTTAGGATCATATCCTTTCTGTCCATCCATCCTGTAAGTTTTCAGAAAACCCTTCATCGCTGTTTCATGTTCTCTTAAATTAAAATCTTCTTCTTTATCTCTCACACTTTTTGATTTAGGTCTAGCACCCTCCTTCTCATAATTTCTAACACCCTCTGTCGTAGATGTTTTTATGGCTTTACCTAACAAGGGCTGTTTTACATCATGATCACTAAATGAAGTTTCCTCTCTTCTAGGTGTAGGTTTTGGTTGGTTGGATATATTTTTCACAGGTGTGGGTGTAGGTCTTTTTAACTGTTTGGGTTTATTTTTATTTATTATATTCATAAGCGATTCACCAACTGACTTAACTCGATCCACCACTTTCTCCGTATTATTCTTTATCCAATTAAAAGTTTTGTTCTTTGTTTTTGTTTTTGTAATGTTTTTCACTAAACTCCTAGCACTATCCACAAAACTAGATACAATATTTTTTCTAGGAGGTGGGGGGCGTGGTGGTTTAGGAAGTTTAGTACGTTGAATTGAAGTTGAAGGGGGTGGAGGGCGTGGTGGTTTAGGAAGTTTAGTAAGTTGAATTGAAGTTGAAGGGGGTGGAGGGCGTGGTGGTTTAGGAAGTTTAGTATGTGGTGGTGGTGGTGGAGGTGCGTCTGGTGGGGTTTGAGGAATATTAATTTCAGGTTCAGGATTAGGTTGGTTTTGAATAATATTGTCCAACTCTTCCATAAATTCTGGAATATTAATCAATTCTTCAATAAGTTGAGCTTTTCGCATTCTACCATAATTTCTAACGCTATAACGTCTAGCAAAGCTATGCAATTCTGGTTTAACTCTTAGTCTTTGTAAATGCTCCATCTATTTTTACTGTTTACACAAATCTTTAAATAGTTTTTAAAAAAAATCAATTTTATTTTTAATTATGCTTGATAAAATCTTTGAAAAAAATCTCTGATAAATCTTAAATGAAAATTTGTGTTTTTGAGATTTGTGCTTGTAGATTTTCGGATTTTGTGCATGGGGATTTGTGGATTTTGCGTATGGGGATTTGTGGATTTTGCGTATGGGGATTTTGTGCTCGGACTGGGGGATATATACTCTCTCCCCATTTAAGCCCTGCATAAAATATGGTGGCCATTTGCACCATTTGCACCAGCCTTCCCTTCCCCCCCCCCCCACCCCACCTCTCGATAAATAATGACCAGTCACTTATTCATGATTTCTTAGTTAGTACGCGCGCTGTTATCAATGGTTCGTACAGGCCGCTAAATTCAAAAGTTTGTTTTGGTCGCCAAAAGTGTCTCCAGAGATATATTCTCGCGCGGTCCGTACTGTAATTTAGGGATCCTCGTAAATTACAAAAACTCGGTCCGTAATTTACAGTATGGACCTCGACTTCGGTTAGTAAGAAGTATGGGCTGACAGGAGTCCCTTATCTCCTGGTACTGAATATTACACGGACTGTGATTGGTCGCTTAGCTACAGTATAACCCTGCCTACGGCTGACGTCATAGATAAACTGCTTTTCGGTGGACAACAAAGAGTTGAGCTAGCTGAGTGGTAGAGCGTCATAACCACAATAGGAAGGTCGTAAGATCGACTTTTACTGGAAGAACTCGGATTTCCTTTTTTCCGTGTTTGCTCATGAGAATACTAAATAATACATTACTGTCACAGAGGCCATCTTGCCATTTTTCTATTAAGCTAAATAAATCCTGAAATTAAATATCTTAAAAACTTTGCTTTAACGAACCGATTCTGACTTTGGTGAAAGTTCTAAACGGAAGAAATTTCATTGGCTCCCAGATATCGGTTTAATTTCCGCCGTCAAAAACATTTATGCTCACATTTCCGCCAGGTGTTTCACGGCGCATTCTATATACTTTAAAGAGTTTTCAAGTGGCGTTTTTGGCGACCAAATTCAACTTTATTTCTGACCCTTAAAATGAAACAACGGTACGCGAAATTGACCAACAGAAGCGAGCATACGAACTAGCAGTCAGTTTATTGGCTTTCAACACCACAAACAGCTACTGGGTTCAAACCTGCGCTTATAAGTCGTTTATAGTGAAAAATTTGCTCTGCCAAAAGAGAAGCTCACCTTAGGGATATTTGCAGAACGATTTTGGAGTCTGGATTGAACTAAGAAATTCAGAATGCTACTGTTTGTGGATGGAATATACCCAGACTACTTGAAGCCGTCATGACGTGGCGTCCACAAATAGACCTAATTTACTGGACTATTGAATTGGCTGTATGGAATTTTCTAGTACAGTTTACAGCATAAGACAAATTAAGGTCCAAAGTTAGCCCGAAATCTTACTTGAACTTGAACTCGTCAGGCTAAACTCGTGAGCGCATGATACATCCCGTGCCCAATTTGCCAGGGGAGGGGGGGGTATTCCTATTAAATTCTATAGATTTGTGCCGCTGGGAAGGTTCTGGTTTTCAACTCTAGGACAGAGAGAAATATTTTGTGAGTTAAGTCTCATATAAAGCTCAGCAGAATTCAGTTGAAGTAGGTCTAGTATAGCCTAAGGGTTATGGGGTCCCAGTGGGCCAATTTTCCATTTTTCGGACAGTTTGTTCATCATGTGATAACTTGCGTGACAAGAGCTGGGTGTTCCGGTTCATATAATCCTGGTCACAAATCATGTGACGTTACCACTCCTTCAAGTTTTGCTGAACTTTCGCCGCGCTTTGTCTTAACTTCGTTAGTGATAATCTCGCCTGTGAGAAGTTACACAAAAAAGTGGTTCTTACATTTACTGGAGACAAAGATTGTAGATCACTTCTTATTGGAGAAAAGGAACTATTGATTGTATAAGGTACGAAAGTTCATGTTCTTTATGCCCTTCCCGAAGTCACGGGTTTTTATTCCGTTCATGTCTGTTCCTTTTTCAGGCTAAATCAAAAGTGCTAAAATTTAGTTAGTTAATATTGCTAAAGGTAAATCCTCTATCGTATTTCTAATCACAGAGGATATTAATGATTTATTTTATAAAGTACCCAACTTATTGATGATTGAAGTTGTTTTCTTACGCGTTCAAAATCAACATTAAAAAAACTATATCATCTTCATTGTTTATTGACAACGTAAAAACTGTTTTGATTTTGTGTAGCTTGCATTAAGTAAAAATATCTCTACGCGTCCAGGCTTCCTTGAATTGCAGCTAAGGATATAATTAAAATTTTTAACAGTCTGAAAGTAGGTGATTCATTTTGCTAATCGGAACATTATCGCGAATATAGGACTTTTTCTTTTAAATAAAAAAGGAACCATTTTCAATCAATTTTCCGTGCAGTTTCAGTTCTTTCAAACTCCAACTGAATGCTGCTCAGTGTTATTTCAATGGACCGTATTTCGCTCGGTAAAATTTAGCAAAATTTATTTAACTCTTCCTTTATTTCTCACTGGATCGCTGAGCCGAGGAAAGTAACAACAAGCTCGGATTTTCAGGATTTATTGAAGTAAGTAATCTGAAGCTATCAAAAGATGATATGATGACAATGAATGACTAAAATTATCGAAATCACTAGCAAAACAGAACTCAAATGAAATGACGATCGCGGAAATGAAAAGACTTACGTTGTCCAAGCTTGTTTGAAATGAAACATTTAACAAAATATAACTTTAAGCGTCCATAAACCTCATTGACTGACTGATGAATTTCCCGTACACGTTTCAATGTCACATGTGTTAGCATTGACCTTTGTACCTCACGTTCCGGTCACGCTCCGCTCGTTTCAACGCACGAAACACTCACTACAGCAAAAATTATTCGGCAAATTTCAATAAAGAAATCTATGCAATTTTCCCATATTTCTACAGCCCCACTGCTTGCATGCCGGCATAGGCTACCCAGGATCGCTTTGTTCTAGAGTTTTTAGCCGATACTGGTATACCACATATTTCCACTGCGTTTTTGCGTTTGTCAAGCCGGAAACTTTTCTGGGCCAAGCGCGATTATTCGAATTGCATCTCGAGGGTCCAACATAGGTTTCGCGGGATGCGGGATGAGCTTTAAAATCGAGGCGGGATGGAAAAATTCTGTTTTTGACAAATAAGGAAACATGGCGAGAACTGAGCCGTGACCAGGTGAATTCTGATATATAGCGGGAACAGAGTTTTGAACACATAATGGATCAACCTCGTTCCCAGGGTCTCTCTCTCCCCGCCCCCCCAGAGCGAGAGAAGAGAGACCCTGGCACAGGCTGGTCACGTCGCTCTGGGGGGGCGGGGAGAGAGAGACCCTGGGAACGAGGTTGATAATGGATGAAAAGGCTCTGAAGGAAACTAAATATTTACCAATCATATGGGAACGAAGCTTACAAACTAATTCCGGCTGTATCTTTAATAAGCATCACTTTTAATATCAGAAAGATTCAGAACTAATAGCATAAAAGGTCTTACCTGGAGATCGGCTCTAGCTGGTCTTACAAATTGTGCTTTGAAGCTCAACTGAGCTTTAAGACTGCGCTCGCCTGGAAAAGGATACAATTAGACTTTGCCAGAAACCAATAACGTATTCTTGTAAATTCGTGTTAAAGACAAAATTATGTAGGTTTGTTTTCCGGATCTCTCAAGAAACATAATAAATCTCCACTTGATGGCTTCATTTTTCGAAACAGGCCAACTAGGGCCGACTCATAACGCCCGGGCGTTATTGGCGGGAAAATCTGGCTGGAAAAGTGAGACAGCCATACCGCTATAACGCCGAAAACTTGTCAAATTAAACCCTGTGATTTGTAATTTGAGAACGAATTAGTTTTTCACGATTTTTGTTGGTCCAAGGTGACCGCAAAGCCGCCTGGTAAATAGCATAGTTACAGGGACAAACATGGCGGAGCTATCGAAGTGGTTTAACTCCAAGAAAATGAACACCGTGAGAAAGAGGTGATTTCGGTCAGATGATATTAATTTTTTAGTCAAATTATCAGCCATTCTATATATTCTTGCTTTACGTTCGCTTGGAAATGGCCCGAAAACGCGAAATTCGAGTTCAGTTTTAGTCAGCCTTATGCAGTCATCGGCTTCCTCGAATGGGGGGTGGGGAGTGGGGGAAGGGAGAGAGCCCGGGCTGTCGTGGGGAATACGGGGACTTAACGGGGACTTTGCAACAAATTTTGGCAAGATTTCCAGACAGGTCCCTACTTCATTATGCATGCAGCAGATGAATTGTTTAGAGTAATGCACATGTAAACAGCTCTTATTATTGCAGAATGAAACAGTATGGCTACAGCATCATGCATAATGAAGTAGGGACCTGTGCGGAAATCATTCCCAAATTTTAGCCCTTGTGGTGGAGGAAATGTGGGGGCTTATATTTTATTTAACTGTACAAAGAATTAAAGTGAACTCCTGAAGTACATCTTCAAATCCAGTTTTTGGCTTTAATAAATACTGGGGACTTTGCTAGGAAAAATACAAGAACTTTGAAATGCACAACTAGCAAAGTCTCCACATCAGCACGGGGTCCTCCCTCCCCTCCCCCACGAGGAAGCCGACGACAAGCACATAATTTCTCTACAATTTTCTCTTACCCTCCTTTTTGCTGAGCAACCTCCTGTGTGTGTCCATAACTCGATGGTTGCATGCTCCACGTTAACCATTTCTTCAATTTCTTATAAAAATTAATTGTACTTTATATAGGTATCGATGAAATTCTCTTTAACGGACTTTATTAGGCAAGATTTCCGCACAGGTCCCTACTTCATTATGCATGCAGCAGATGAATTGTTTGTAAACATTTCTTGTTATTGCATGTAGAATGAAACAGTATGGCTACAGCATGCATAATGAAATAGGGACTTGTGCAGAAATCATTTCCTATATTATAACCTAACTACCCTATAGTTAATTTTGTTTGAATATATATTATTCAATTCACAAAGCTAGACACAAAATGTTCCGTATTCAGTGTGTTGGTGTAGTGGAACTGACTAATGGACATGTTTACGAGTAGATTTTCACGTAAAATAATTTCATATTTGATCAGCAGCTTGGTAGCTTTTCACTTCCTCCAGTCATGGCAGAACAGTACGATGAAGACATTGAAGGGAATATGTTTGATGAATCCACTGAAAAAAGTGCACTGTTGTCAGGAGGCAGTGTTCATATCACAGGTGGCACAATTTCTCATAGCTTCCCCCAATCAACCACAAGTTATGCACCACAAGAAGGCTCTACGTTATGTGTCGTCCTTTGTATTCTACTCACTGAGTTGTGTGAACGTCTGACTTTTTATGGGTTGGCTGCTAATTTACTACTGTTTTGTAGTGAATTCTTGGGACTTGCGAGTCCCTGGCCTTCAGTAATTAATTATTTGTTTCAAGGTAAGTAACATTTGCTTCTTTCTTTACAGCTCTTTATACATTTACATCCAGATTATTCATCTGATCCCTGCATTAATACTTTTTTTATTCATGTTATCTAGGCACATGTCACCTTGTTCCCATTTTTGGAGGATGGTTAGCTGATTCCTACATGGGCCGTTTCAATGTGATCTATGGAAGTGGTCTAATATATTTTGTGGGAACCATTCTACTTGCTTTGGTTTCCATTAGACCAGGACAGTTTGCCAATGCATTTGGTGTGGACGCTGCTCTTGGCCCCACCCCTAGTCTTATCTACTTTGGACTGGCACTCACTATGATTGTTTTTGGCACCGGTGGAATCAAAGCAAATGTGTCACCTTTTGGTGCTGATCAATTCCAGCAAGCTGGCCCTGCTGCAGTGGAGAGATTTTTCAATTGCTTTTATTGGTTCATCAACGTTGGATCCTTAATATCATTCACTGGTATTGTGTACATCCAACAAAAGTATGATTTTGTTTCTGGATACATCATTACAGCATGCACAATGTTCCTTGCACTGCTTTTGTTTGTAACAGGACGCAACAGGTACTGGCATAGAGAACCACAACGAAGCCAATTCACTGTTACTTTTAAAGTTATCCATCACGCCATAACGAATCGCAAAAAAGCAGTCGGTAAGAAGTTGTTGAGTTGGCTGGATCATGCAAAAGACAGTTTTGGTGGAGCTTACTCTGATGTGCGAGTAGAGGATGTGAAAGGATTGCTGAGACTTTTTCCTATTTTCGGCATATATATTGTGTTCTGGATGATTTATAACCAGGTGTGTGCCTAATTAACATTTAAGAAATAGAAAACATGTACTGTGTTTCTATCGAGTTATAGAAACACGAGTGAAAGTTTTGGAGAATGAGAAATGCTGTGAGAACACGAGCCCCAGGTGAGTGTTTCCACAGCTTTTTCGAGTTCTCCCAAACTTTCATGAGTGTTTCTATAACTCAATTGAAACACGAAGAACATGTTTTCTATTTCTTTTAGAAAACACCGCAATGAAAAAAAGGAAAACAACTTTTTAGCTTTGATGACCAAAACGTAAATTCTTTTTGGCACGTCATCATTACGTCAACAGCTCATGCTAGTTCTGTGTTTCTATCGAGTTATAGAAACATGAATTCTAACCAATCAGCGCGCATATTTTC
>OX453283.1:26267051-26304551 GCA_949710005.1 Ricordea florida | reverse complement strand
GTCTTTGTCATGTTATCTGCAAATGGTTAGACTTTCTAGTCTTCTCGGATAAGGACGATAAACCGTAGGTCCCGTCTCACAACACTGGATACTGATAATTTGTGGGACATAAAAGAACCCATGGCACAGTTCGAAAAGAGTAGGGAGTGTTCCTGGTGTCATGGTCTAGCTGACGTATGCCGTCATTGGTCTGGGCGGGTGGGGTGAGATCATCCATGGACTGAGGCGGCTGCCAGAGGCACCTTCTATATGCCAATGTCCGATCTCACCCTCTGGTTCCTCCGTAATTCAGCTACTAGCTGCAAGTGAGGAAAGTGGCACCTTTACCTTTAAGACACCCTTCTCAAATAAGCCATGCCTCATGCTACTCCTCTTCAGAAGAAGAGAGGTATTAATATATATATAATTTATTGGTGATGAGAGTTGTGGGGAGCAATTTGTATATGATCAGTTGTGGTTCAATTTTATCCTCAGTCCAAATTTTATTTTCTTTAATTTTTTTTGCTATGGTAATTAATGCATGATAATGAGTCTGAACCACAATAAATTGAGTTCAATTTGGCATAAATATTTTTCAAGGACTAAAAGAATTAAGCCTGTGGGAGGAGTGTAATGTGAGGACTTACAAAATTTACAAGTGCTCATTTATTCCTAATTACCCTAAAAAATATTGCTTATGACATGATTATATGTGCAAAAGTTTAGTTTTGAATTTCTTCACTCAATTTTAAATTTCTGCACTGTTTGGGGTTAATCGTTTTTTCTGCCATCAGCATGTTGAAATGTTTGCATTATAATGTGAGTGTTTCAATCTTCATGCAGCCTTTTTTATTATCTCTTGCAGGTCTTGAATTTGCTTATTCCCAAGCACCAAAATACCTCCAAGGACTTGTAATGGGCTGTTATATGATAACCACTGCTTTAGGCAGCTATGCTTCCTTACTTCTGGTGGTCATTGTCAGAGCTATTAATGAGTCATGGTACCCTAGCAGCAATCCCAATCAAGGATATATGGAAATTTTCTTCTTTATATTGGCTGGTCTCATGATTATAAATGTTTGTTTGTTTTTACGCCTGGCTCGTACATATGAATATAAGAACCCAGGTAGCAGGGATCAAGAAGAAAAGCGCTGACGAAAGACAGAACAGCCATTTACAAGGTTTTGATTTAAGCTTGGAGCAAGAGAGCATCTGGATTTGACACCCAGCCATACCTTATGCAATGTTATACTTAAAGAAAACTTATGTTGATGTTTTAGTTGAGATGTTGAAAGTAGTCAGGCAAAGCCGTCTTCTCTGGTTGTCAATTTGCCTGTTGCCTTGCCTTTTAGGAAACTTATACTGGCCATAAGATGGTGATGTATGATGTTGTACAGTAACATAATTTACATACACTGTATCACTGTGTTAAGGGCTAGCTCTGCATGACCACGGCCTATTTTGTTTTTTTGTCATTTTGGGTTGTCTCAAGGAAGCTTTTCCTATATTTATTTGTATCTCCACTGAGTCATCACAAAGATTTTGGTCTCCTTCTTTTTCTTTGTTTCTATTTTAATAAAATGTGATGTGGCCAAACATCATAATTATTTTATTTGATATACAGTGCTCGAAATTAGCGGTTGCCCGGTTGCCCGAGACAACTAAAACTTCGTTCGGGCAACCAGTTTTTAGGAAAAATAAAGGGCTAGTTGCCCGAGAAGAATTCGTCGGACAACCTAGGAAAAATTGAAGTACTTACATTACTGTGATGCGTAACAGAATAAAGAAAAGAAGCTATAAACTTGAGACACGATAAGAGCTCTAAATGCGAGGTTTATCTCCTGATACTGATAGATGAATGAGGATCCATGACAATTTGTAAAACAAAGGAAATGGAAGGTTGTAACCGTTAATTGAATGCCGTTCGATAAGCTTGTCGTGTTGTCTTCAAACCCAGACCTCCACGAAATATTTTGGCGCACACGATTTTACAAATGTAAGTATTCTATAAGTGAACCTTGACACAGAATGAAGTAAATGGGTGGGTTATACTTACTTTGTTTGAAATATTAAATATTTATTATTTGCAGCACTTTGAGAACTACAAAACCGAGGCATACTGATAGGGGCATTATTTCCCTGGTCAAACCCTATAACTAGGCAAAAATCATAGAACATGTTAAGGGCAAGCAAGTCCTAATCAGGGCAACCAAAGTCAGGGGCCAGGTTGTCCGGCATTTGCCATAAGGACAACCTGGATTTTTTTCTAATTTCGAGCACTGGATATACACTTATTTTTACTTCAAAACACGTATGCCTGTGTTTTTTTTTTGTTCAATGTAAGTTAATTAGTAAAGATAATCAAATGGTTTTGAGTGCAATTTAATGGAATGAATTAGCACAAGTAATTTTTCAAGGACTAAAAATTTGCACAAGCCTAACCAGTTAGCTCAGTTCTAGAGCACCGGAGTCCTGTGCGTGAGGTCGTGGGTTCAAACCTCAGCCAGACCAAGACTCAGGGTCTTAAAATAACTGAGGAGAAAGTGCTGTCTTTGTCATGTCATCTGCAAATGGTTAGACTTCTAGTCTCACAACACTGGATACTGATAATGTGTGGGACATAAAAGAACCCATGGCACAGTTTGAAAAGAGTAGGGAGTGTTCCCAGTGTCATGGTCTAGCTGACGTGTGCCATCATTAGTATGGGCGGGTGGGGTGAGATCATTTATGGACTGAGGCGGCTGCAAGAGGCGCCTTCTATATGCTGATGTCTGATCTCACCCTCTCGTTCCTTGGTAATTCAGCTACTAGTTGCACGTGAGAAAAAAGTGGCTCTTTTATCTTTACCTTTAGGGCAACTGCTTATTTATTTCAAATTGTGCTCAAACACAGTTGATTACTTTTTAATAATACACATGCAAAAAATTTAATTGCAAATCTCTGCACTCAATTTCAACTTTTTCACTCAATTTCAACTTTCTGTACTGTTTGAGATTACTGCTGATGTGGTCTAAGCCAATCAGTGCATTTAAATTTTTGTATGAATATGATTTATATTTTAGGAACATGGGCGACAAATTACTCCTTAATTTTGGCTCAAAATTTCAGCGTTAATTTGTAATTTTACATGTGAAATTACAATGTTGTTATGGCAACTTCTATGGTGCCAACATGGCATCTAGGTTTGAAAATGTTTAGGAGTATTAAATTTGTCTCCCATGATATTAATAGGTAATCAAATGGTATACTCTTGAAATTAAGGAATAATTTCACTTGCGTTTTGTCCAAAACCCAATACTTTTTTTGCTTGAAGGCTTTGGAAATTATTAGAATTTGGAAAAATGTAAAGTAAAGTAAAGTAAAGAACCTTTATTGATTTATACCGCTCAGGGTAGCCCCTTCAGATGCAAAAAGCTGTCTGTTATCAATGGGAGCCCTGAGCGCAACAATGTACTAAAACTATAGCATACATATGCATTACACTAACATTAATAATAATATAGATAGAAAACTATGTACAAATAAGAGATTTAGAAGCAACTGAGTACGAAATACCATCAAGATAGTTCGTTAAAAAGAGTGCAACCATAGTAATAGAAGGATCGTTTTGCGATCTCAGTCCTTACAGCAGGCGGATGTAAAAGGTTGCTTTGTCTAGTGACGCGCGCATGGATTGTATTATTACGTTTAAAATATTCTTTAAAATATTGGGGACATTGCCCTTGCAGGCATTTCTTAACGAGTTTAAAAACAGATTTAAAATGCACATGAAGTTATTCCCTAATTTTTACTTGACACCATTTGATTCCGCACACTAATTGCATAAAGGGAAAATATTTCAGGCCTCTTGTTGCTGTCAAATGCCTGTGTTAAAGGTTTGTTACTAAACTGATAAATTACAGCATATTATGGTAGCTGTATATTCTCCACAGCAATCGTTTAATGTAAAGAACTTATCAATTAATAACTTAATAATATGATGATGATGATGATGATTCTGGATTTATATAGCGCTTTATCCCAAGGCTCAAAGCGCTTTACAACACTTTTTGTGGGGGACTTTGTCAGACTGCTTATTAAGGCGCAAATTGCAGCCACGCAGTTCACAATCTTATCATAGTGAATAGTAGGATACACAGGTGCCCCCATAACAGAATAAGTGATAGACCATCACACCGGGGACTACGTCCCCTACTCTTTCCGAACAGTGTGTGGGTTCTTTAACGTCCCACACCAGTACTGTGAGACGGGACCTACGTTTATCGTCCTTATCCGAGAAGACTAGAAAGTCTAACCATTTGGAGGTGTCATTACAAAGGCAGCACTTTCTCCTCAGTTATTTAAAGACCCTGAGTGTTGGTCCGGTCGAGGATTTGAACCCACGACCTTAATAATATTTACTTTATTATGAACTCTAGGGTGATTGGTCACAGGCATTTCAGGTTCGTTTGCAATTTCTTATGTAAAAAATATATTGGATGTATAATCCTTTAGGTATATAATCCTTTTACCCCTGAAGGATGCAAGTCCATCATAGGTTTGTCCCAACAGCACAGCAACATATTTACACGTCTCATTGCAGAGTTTGAAATAAAGTTTCCTGTCTAGGGTAAAAACCAGTCCAGCTTCTAGCTTCCGATCCACTACACTTTGGTGCGTTTTCGTATGTACTAAATAAATTTGACACATACAACACTTAAGTAGTCTAAGGGCCTATAATATTAAATAGATTTAGGCAAACCTAAAAGCGGAGCTGCTCACACAGTCCCTTCAAAAATGCTTGAAAACTTGTAGAAAGAACTCAGCTTTATGCTTATGTCCCTCCAAAAACGCTTGAAAACTTGTAGGAAGAAAATTTTTCCTCCAAAACCGCTATGAATAATCCGTTTCTTCAGCAAAACATTTTAGACTGCTGTAGACTGCTGGCTGTAGGTTGTGTAGCCGTGGCAAGCCGCGAAAAGCACGCGAAAAAGAAAGCCTCGTTTCGGTTTAAGACCTAAATATCCCGGATGACTATGGCCGCCATGTTGGGGAAACATCGTCGTCGCTAGGCGCACGCGCCCGCGAGCCATGCCGCTAGCCAGGATGACCATGAAAACTCAAACGCATGGTTTTCTCAATTTCTATCCTCGCACGGTAGTTATGGGGCTTCGCTCTGCGGCTCTTCGAGCCGCTGTGGAGCTCCGCTAAAATCAGCCAATCAGATTTCTTCATTTCTGGTCCTGCGAGGGCAAATGCCTTAATGTCACGTATTAAACCAGTTACTGTACTGAATGTCCATAATGCAATGTGCCACAGGAACCCACAGATTGTCTGGGCCTCCCGTGGAAACTAAGGATCTGTTTATTTATCCCTGTAAGTCCCAGTAGTGACCATCATCCAATTTCTCATTACATTATTTACTGTTCTTAACCGTTCAGGTTATGAGAATAACGATAAAAGAGCTGTATTGATATTCAGACCAATTCTCCTCACTAGTACCATAACAAATATATGAGAACAGTTAGGAGAAAATGATTCCCTTTTCGATGGGTTTACCGGCACAATATCCCATTGGCTTTCGACCAATCAGCGTGCGTAGTTACATCTGAGCGTGACAAGGGAAGCCTTGCTTGCCGTGTTAGTTGTGTCTACGATTTTGTTCTACTGATACCCGCGTATGGTAAGCACAAAACAAAGTATCTCAGTCGTTCAGGGGTGCAAAGATTGCCGATCGATACAAATATGAGGTAGGAGACATAGAGAAAGGTTAATAAATGGTCGGGCGGAGATATGAAATTTCTCTTTGAGTGTTAGCTAGGAAACAGTATTAATTGTCCAGTAAGAGAGGCACAAAGCACATGGTTCCCGGTTGCTCTCGTTTCCACATTTTAACGCCGTGCTCGATCCACCAAGAAAGGCGCGCTGTTCGAGGACGCAGCCAGTTCAGTGACTTCACCCCGGCACTACTATGTAAGCGTGTTTATAAGTTCATTTTTAGCTTATTTTTAAATTTTGACTGAAAAATCTTTGTTCTTTTTTTAGCTTACGGGTTATTTTTAAATTTTATCAGAAAAAAACATATATTTTTTTAGCTTACAGGTTATTTTTAAATTTGACAGAAAAATCTCTGTCCTTTTTAGCTTACGGGTTATTTTAAATTTGACAGAGATTTTAGCTTAAATTTATAAGTTCATTTTCTTTTTTATCGGAGATTATAAAATAAAAATGATATTTAAGGATTAGAAAAGTACTCACAGAAAGTAATTATGGATCAATTAAATAATTTATGTTTGTATGAACTAAAAAGAATTGCAAGAGAGTTAAAAACGAAAGGAAG
Source organism: Ricordea florida (assembly GCA_949710005.1). Classification (NCBI taxonomy): domain Eukaryota; kingdom Metazoa; phylum Cnidaria; class Anthozoa; order Corallimorpharia; family Ricordeidae; genus Ricordea; species Ricordea florida. Next base: position 26,298,253 of record OX453283.1, on the reverse strand, counting down.
ATCAAAAATGGGTAGAATGGATTTAATTAATGAGTTTAAAAAATATAAAGAGGAGGAGATTATTGATTTAATTGAAAAAGTTACTACTACTAATAGTGATTATATTTGTATTCATGGAAAAATTAAATATTTTTGCAAAGAATGCGGTGGATCACAAATATGTAAACATGATAGAATTAAGTATGCTTGTAAAAAATGTAAAGGATCAATATATTGTATGCATAATAAGCAAAAACAAAAGTGTAAAGAATGTGGCGGATCACAAATATGCATACATAATAAACAAAAACAACAATGTAAAGAATGTGGAGGATCACAAATATGCGAACACATGAAACAAAAAGCCTCTTGTAAGGAGTGTCGTATAAAATTAATTTATGATTTAAGAATTAGAAAAAATTGTAAATAAAATGAAAATAATAGTAAAAGAAAAATATAGTGGAAAAACTTCTATGGATTTTGAATATTATAATGAAAAAAAACTTGGTGTTAATGATTTTTTAGATTCAATTAAGGAAGATTTATTAAAACATATATCAAATATTAGAGGTTTTATTGATGAAAATTATGAACTTTATGAATATTATAACTATTTTGGGTATGATGAAGATTCCGAAGGGGTTGAATTTGGAATTTGGCATGATGATAATGAAGAGTATTTTTATTTTTCTATTTTTGGTATAATGGGTTTATATTTAGATGGTATATCTAATAATGAGTTTGTTAGTGATTTAATATATTATGCTAATAGAGAAAAAGAATATCAAGATGATAAGATGAAATATAATATTAATAATTTTATTATTGATTCAATTTGGATTTCTATAAATGTAAATGCTGATAAGTTGAAACATAAACATAAATTTTATAAAAAATTATATGACGAATTAATGGCTGTAACATGGCACCCATCTAGATATTTAGATTGGTGTATTGATTTTGAAGAATTAAAGTTTTTGGAAGAAGAGGTATTTGGTGAAGAAGATTGATAAAAAGTTATGTTATATAACCCAATAAATGGTTACATAACAAAAATTTATTTAAATCTTAAACTAAAAGTTACAGATTCTCCTTTTAGATCAAACTTTTTCCAATCAGAGTCTAAAATGGTTAAATCAAAGTGATTAATAAAGTTATCATATTTTCTAATTGGAATAGATGGATAATCTTTTGATGGAATGTTTGCCAGCAATTGGGATGGTTGTATTTTTACAAGGACTCCATTTTTACCTTTATTCGTGTATGACATTCTATTATCAACTATGCTGCATAAAAGTCTCAAAGGTTCTTTTACAGTTATATCTATTTGACTTATTTTAAATAAAACCTCTGGCAGCCCTAAAGAATTTTGCAAACCCTGGCTAAATTTAATGTTAAATGGTTTATTGTTGATTATGTAAGCAAAATTATCTCCGATAATCATTGTTATATTTTTACCCTTTTCGCTGAGTTCAATTAATATTTTTATATCATTTATGGAATATATTCCTGGATTAAATATTACTAAAGGCTTATCTTGTTCATCAGTTATTTTTTCTTGATTCTTTAAAATTATTAGTCTTTTTGTTTTAATATTACAATCTAAAAGTTGTAATTCACTAACGTATTTAATTGGAGGGTCTAAATAAACCCTAGTTTCTGAATTATACATTGTAATGCTAAACATTTTTCATTTAGAAGGTATATGTTTAGATTAATTTTTATCTAAATAAAAACCAAGATAATAATCCTCCGGCAAGTATTAAAACAATAAGAGTATTTTGATGAGAAGATGTTTCTATATTACTAACTTTATCTGTTTTGTTTGATTCATCGCTATTGTTTAATTTAGGATTTATATTTTTCTTTGGTCGAGGATTAGTATTTAATAAAACCTTTGATGTTCCTAAACTATGAGTTATTCCAACATTTTTTGTTTCAATGTTTAATGAATTATTTACCCCAAATTTCATATCTTCTGTTGCTATTTTCAGATTATTATTGTATCCAATAGCGCTTTCTGTATTTATAATTAAATTGCTTGGCATCAACAAAACACCAGGAGCTACAGCCAAATCAAGCCGTACTTTTGATTCTTGAACTGCCATTTGATATCTTTGATTTGAATTTGCGGTATCATTTTCAATCACAGAGCTTTCAAATAAATCTATAAAATCTTGCCGAGTCTCAATTGCTCTTCCTCCATTACCAATAATTGAACTCCTTGTATTAACTTGGGCTCCCAAAATACAATAAACAAAAGCTTCAACCGATCTATTTATTCTTCCTAATCCAGCATTTGTTAATCCATATCCAGATTTAGGTATAAACCACGCATATTGAAAATCTAAAAAATGATCATTTCGTAGCATAGATATTAAATTTGCATCTATTTTTTTACCACCATAATCAGCAAATTTATTTGTTTCACTTGGCCAAATATTTGCATCAGGATCATAACCTCTTATAATTCTTACGTTTTGATTTCCTCCTCCTATTGCTTGCGCACTACCACCTCCGGGAGGCATGTATCCTTTTCCATAATCAATGAATACATCTCCAACGCCATGGTTTGCACCCCCCTTAAATCTAAAATCAGCTAAAGGTTTATTTAATCCCTTATAATCTTGATTATTACTTAAACCAAATTCTCCACATAAACGATTATAAGCATTTTTGTTGTATGGATTATTTTTTAAAGAAAAAGTTTTTTCTTCAGGAAATGGTACAGATAATTCATATAATATTCTTCTTATTGTAAAGTAAATGTGAAATATAAAAAAACTTCTAATAACTTTTGGGTAATTTAAACTATCATTTAAACTTACACCGCATCCTGATGTTGCACACCAAACAGCCATGTTTAACTGCTGTGGCCAGTGATTAATATTTGGTTTACTCAACCAAGCTCTAGCTTCTTTACCACTATTAAGTCCTACAGTTTGATTTTTAAATACATTTTTCATTGGCGCGGAGAAGTTATCTTTATCTGAAACATATATATCTAAAATAATTAACATTTCTGTTACATTTTTTGCAGATTCATCGAATTTAATACCAGGTATTGGATATGTTTTGTTTGCAGATGATAAACTTTCTGGAAAGGAACTATTTTCTAACCCTAAATCTTTCCGTAATAATGTTTTCAAATTATTAGAAAGATCATCGGTCCATGTTTTTCCAGAAGGATCATCATAAGACATAATTGTTGTTCCATTAACTTTCCATTTAATATATCCACCAAATGAATCATTAATAAATGTAAATTTATCAAGGTTGGCGTTTGGGTATCGGGTTTTGAAATCGTCTAATAACATCTTATTCTTTGTGTTTCAAATAAACCGGTCTTTAGATTAAGAATAAGATGTCAATTAATTCCAGCAAAACAATTACAACCAACTTCAGTTTTCTCATATACAAGTTTTAATGTCCTTTCCCTCCGGTAAGTTCTTTTATTAAGATCTTCGCGCACTTCTCTCCTTATCATGGACATATCTAAGTTTTTTTCTGCTTCTTTTCTAAATTTTTGTCGTATTTCAAGTTTTAGTTTTTGAAACTTTTCCAACTCTGCTAAAATTATAGAAAATTCTTGATCGGATATAACATTATCTTTCAAAGCTTTTGAAACTAAATCGTTAATTGTGTTTAATTTTGATTTTGCAATTGCAGCGGTTTGTTCGTGTTTACTAACTTTACCAGAAAGTTTTTTAGAAGCAAAACCAAATCCAACCGACAACCCACCAAAAAAACCACCTATAACCCCCAAAGGCACACCAACAATAGCACCAAAACCCGTGAGAGAAGTTCCTAAACCGCTTGCCGATAGAATAACTGAAATCAAACCACCAGAAACACTTATTTTTGTACATATTCCTCTAGCCCTATTATATTTTTTCCTTACTTCTTCATAATGTTTAATTTCTTTCTCAAGATTTTGTAATACTTCGCTTGATTTTTGCAGTCTGAAATTAACCGAGGAACTTGGATCAACATTATTAGGTAGTTGAGGATAAATCTTGTTGTAATCTTCCATATGTTTTACTGAACGCAATGATATCTTTAGATCTACTTTCTCTTCCTTTTTATACTTTCCACAAAATATAGAACTACAGCCATTATCAAAAACCAAGCATTTTCACCTAAAAATCCAATAACCTGACCCGCTGTTTTGAATAGAAAGCTAACTATTGCACCAACCATTCCTGGTAATATTTCACCTAATTTTTTACCAAGAGTTTTTAATCCATTCCCTACACCTTTTCCTAATGTTGATAAACCTTTAGAAAGATTAGAAACTATAACACCAATTATGACACCTACTGCACTTAAAACAGCAAAAACTGTAAAACCATACTTTTTGAATATATACTTTATCCGCTCTCTTAATGGTAAATTTTTAAGTATTTCTTCTTTTCTAGCATCTATGGCCGATAATTGCTCAACCATAGAAATTTTTTCATTTCTAAGTTGTTCTTTTAATTTTTCAACCTCAGATTTTAATCGCTCATTGATTTGTTTTAACTTTGTTAAATTTGATTCGCCCTTCTTATATTTGTCTATTTCTTCTTTGCTTAATTTTAGTTCCTCCAAAATTTTCTCTTGTTGTATTTTTAACTCTATATTCTGTTTAGCGGTTTGATCAAAAAGTCTTTTACCTTCAGAAGCGTCTCTTTCCATATTTTCTTTTTCTGCTTTTTGGCTTTCAATTACTAAAGTAAGCCTTCTTACTCTTTCTTCATATTGAGAAATTTCTTGTGGGTGTGTTTTTGAGGCGGCGTCCAATCCTTGCAATGCATTATCTAAATCTATAATTTTTTCATTAGCTTTTCTCAATTCTGACGCGGCATTATTATATTTTTCCAGCATTGTTTCATAATCAACACCCAGTTCTTTTCTCATTCCTTTTGGTAAATCTTCAAGCTTAAGATTTTTATTTTTATCAAGTATTATATGTGACACAGAATTAACCCTATTACTATATTCTCCGATTATACTTCCATCTTCTCTATATGTTACATTAAATGTTACTTCATCAGGATTGAAGTCTGGTAAATAACGTTTGAGCTCTTGTGCAGCTTCTCTCCTTCTGTCATATCTCTCATCTCTTTCTCTTAAAACATTACCTAGATTCCTTCTTTCAGGTGGTATATCCCACTCCGCCCTTCTATTTTCTTCATCATAATTAGGATATTCCGGTTGGTTTGTGGATGTAATCGTATCCATTTCAATACCATCATCATCTTGATTTTCATTATTTGTGTTATTTAAATCAGCTGGGCTTAAATCTTCATCCTCCATTAATTTTTTACTAACTCTTAATAAATCTTTAGACTAAAACTTTTTATAATAAAAAGTAAAATTTGATTTAAAGTTAAAAAATATATATATAAAAATAAAATGATGAACGAAACTACACAATTAATAGATGTTAATAGTTATATTCCTAAAGTAAGCATGATCTTTTCTAAACCAATTGTTGGTGAAATTCCTGGAACAAAACCAAAGGTTGAATTTAAAAGAATTAAAATTTTTACAAAAAATGATGATGGAACAGAAGGAGAACTTGTTATTCCAACCGGTAATTTATATTCTTTTGGTGTTTCTACAAACACAAATCAACAAACAGGTGTAATTACAGGATATGTGTTTCCATTATGTTTATGGAGTGGAAGCAGTCCAACACCCGAAGAAGAAAAATGGATTGATTTATTCAATGAAATAGTTGACAATTGCATTGATCATTTGATTATTAATAGAGCAAAAATTGGCAAATTTGAGTTGGAAAGAAATGAGCTTGAAAAACAAAAAGGAGGTTTAAATCCTCTATATTGGAAGTTGGAAAAATCTTCAATGGATAGAGTTCCAGATAGAGGTCCAACTTTATACGCAAAATTAATTTGGGATAAAAAACAAGACCAAATTTTAACTAAGTTTTATAACTCTAAAAATGATAAGTTAATTGATCCATTAAAATTATTAAATAAAGGTTGCCGAGTTGAAGAAGGTGTAATAAAAATTGAATCAATATTTATTGGTTCTTGTATTGCGCTTCAAGTAAAACTTTATGAAGCAGTTATAGAACCAAACAAAGAAATGAAAAGATTAACTAAACTTAGATGCTTAACTATTTCTGATAGTAAATCTGCGGCTGAAGAAATGGATGAAGATTCTGATGATGGGAGTCTCATGTAAACCCAATAATAAATATACTTGTGTTATATAACCAAATTACTGGTTACATAACAAATAATAATTTATAATAATTTACTAACTGCATAACCTAAACCTAACATTCCAGCTCCAACATATACCATTTCTCCTGTTTTTTGATCATCGCTTGGTTTGTAATAATCAGAAAATTTAGGTTCGGTCATTTGACCATACAATTCAAAAGCTTGGTTTGTAGTCGAAATATTTTTTGTTGCTTGATATTTTTCATCTTTTTTCTTCATTTTCCAATCAAGCATTATTTGTCTTTTTTTCTGATATTCTGCGTAATCTCTTTGATATTTTTCCATTGCTTTATCATGTCGTATTTTTTCTGTATCTATATTATGCCCTGCAAAATGTTTTGCAAGATAACTTCCACCAACAAATGCCGTTGAATTTAATATTGCCCCACCAACCATCATTGCTATTGATACTAACGCCATTATTTTGGTAAAATCTTTTGTTCCTCTAAATATGTTTTTAGATACATACTTCCAGATAATACAGCCACCCATTTTGCATAATTTGTAATACTTGAGGATGGATCGTTCAAAAATGATTCTTTAATCATCTTTTTAGCTACATACCCAACTCCAGCCCCTAATCCGATAAGTACAGCGGAATCAGTTACAGTTTTCACAAGTTTATTTTCACTTGACATTTTTTACTACATCATTAAGAAACCTTTAGATGCCTTTAGTAACTATTCCATTCCAATTTTTGCTGGTTGTGGATTATTAATCTTTATGGGAGGAACTTGAGATAAATCAGGTATCGTATTAGAATATTCATCTCTAGCTTTTTCCTTATATCTCATAAAAAGATCAAATGCTGTAAACCCCAACCCAACAACAGATAAAACAGTAGTAAAAGATAACTCTGGCAGCCATGATTTCACTTCGTGGTGATTTGATTCACTATATGTATTTTCATTTTGATCCGCGGATCGTAGGACCTCTTCTCGTTTCATTTCCCTAGCTAATGCTTCTTTTGCTTTTTTATTATATTCTGCTAATTTTTTACCAGCCGCTACTTTTTTAGGATCTTTCTCCCGTTTTTTAGTATCTTTATTTTCGGGTGCGGGATCTGCCGTAATTTGTTCAACTTCTACTTCAGATTGTTCAGACATTGTTATTTAGATGCTAAAAAATAAGTTTTTAGATCTGTTTAATATACTGTATCAATACCTTCAGTAGATTGCTTAGTTTCCTGATCAGTTGTATTTTGTTGTATTTTTCCTATTTTAACGTGTTTAGCTACTTGAAATAATCCGCTAGCAAGTGCAGCCAGTCTTCCTGCTTTCAATGCTAATAACCCAACAATGTTTGTTAATTCACGATTAACCAAATCATCATTCTTCAAATCATCGCAAAGAGATTCTATATCTTCAACCGGAACTAAATATGAAATAATTTTAGAAATTAATTGAAGGGATGAATCTACCACCCCACCACTAATTTTCTTACCCATTACCGCTTGATAACGATTAAAATATTTTTCTACATCGCGTACTGATAATTTTTTTACATCACCCAGGCTCATATCAACCCCTAAATATTCCTTTGTGGTTCCCAAGGTTGCGAGAATGGCTAGTGATTCTTGTTTGATTTCAACTTCATTATTATAATTATCTTTTACCTCGGTCTTTTCTTCAATGTAATCTTCAACGTTTGACATCTTTGTGATAATACATGGATTATTTTTAAATCAGCTTTGTCGAGTTCCGTTTGGAACTTCCAAATAACAATTAAATGGATATAGCAAACTCAAACATAACCTAGAATATTTTTCAGTTTTTAGGAGATGCATAAACTTTTTACCTAATTCATAATCTAAATCGCCGCCATAATCTTCGAAAAACATTTTCATACCTTTTTGCGATGGGTTATGAAAAGTAACAACGCAAGCCACATTTTCCCGGAATGGTTTTGCTATTGATGTTAATTGCTGGGTTAAAACCCACATTGATAATCCGTGATGCCTTCCGGAGAATGCTAAATCTATAAATTTATTAGATCTTTTCTTCAGATCAGTGGATACAGCGCAATCATCTAAAATTATTAGTGTATTGAGTCCAGAGAATAAAGTTTGACAATCATTTAACAATTCATTAATCTCATCTACATTACTTGCATCGGGTGATAATACAAAGAATCTCTTGTCTCCAAGGGCAAAATTATGATATGTTTTATTTTTAGAATAAGTTGGACAAATTAAAACAATATATTCAAAAACTTTTCGGAAAGGGCCTCGGAGCTGTTCAATTAGGTACTTTGTTTTTCCACAATTTGTTGGTCCTGTTATAATACAATGGAATGGTATTTTATCTCGTAAATCTTCCATGATTTTTGTATCATAACATTATGTTTTTTTAAGTTAGGTCAGTACATAATTGTTTTCAAACTTGAATTCATTATTTCCATCATTGCATCGGCTACAACAAACATATGACAAGTTATTACTACTGAGCTTGATGATCCACTTTTTTTCCTTTTAATTTCTATTTTTACTCCATCATGTGTATTATTTAGAGCTAGTCCTCCACCATGAATATTATTATCTGGGTGAGTTCTAGTATCAAGCCAAAGGGCAAACTTATTTGTATAAAAATCCCCTTCTTTTAAATTATGATCTCCTATTTTTTGATAGCGTTTTTTCACAGATTCCCAAAGATCTGATATAATCATACCTTTAGAGTATATTCTATTTGGCACACCATCAACATCAATATTAACAGAAGTTATTCCGGGGTAAAAAAAATTTTCTGAATCTCTTGCACCGCCGGCATATGGAGCAATAAACAAAAATAATATTCCACTCATTGATCTTCTAGGTAAATTAACATGTTGATTAATAACTTCATCAGCTCCAGTTAAAAATGTAAAAGTTTTGTGTAAAGTAACATTTTCATAAAAGAATCCTTTACCAATTTGATAAGTTGATTTAGCTTCTTTAGCTAAATATTCGCTTGAAATTGATGAATATTCTAACTCTAAATTTTTGAGCGAATATGATGGTGATTTAGTTGTATCAGAATAAACAACAATATCAGAAACTGGGGCTAATGTAATCTCAAATATTAAATGATTTTCTAATGCTTTTGGATAAAAAACCCCATGATCTTTTAAAATAGGATGATTTATTGGTATTCTATACTTTGTATTATGAACTACAGCAAGAGATACTTCTTTTAAATCAGAATCATCCTTATCACCCGCATTTGTTCTAAGTTTTCTAATATTTGGAGAAGAAATACCTTGTTTTAATCTATCTTTTCTATCTTCTTTGGTTAAGAATAAATCATGATATGTTTGAAATAGATCATATCTTTGAGTATCCTGCAATGTTTCGCCTCCAAAAAGAACTTTTAGTCTGGATACAAGATTAGCCGCCAAATTATTAACAACAGTATTATTTGCATGGCCTTCAACATCCAAATCAAACAAAAGAGATACGCTTCCAGGTACAATCACTAAATTCTCAGAAAGTTTTGGAATATTTATGTATAATGTTTCTCCTGGGCTGGCTGATGATGGGTTTAGAGTAATTCGATTTAATGTTGATTCTGCTTTCAAACCAAATGATTCTTTTGGAATTCTGTTTGGATTAATTTTTTCAGACGTCATACTTGATTTATAAGATACTTTGGCTAACCTTTAAATGAGTTCTACCTTTACAAAAATATATTATTCGGCTGAAGGGTATTGGAAAGGATATTCCGCGATTCCTAAATTAGCTGAAAAGGCTAAAGTAAGTGAAAATGAGGCAAAACAATGGTTGCAGAAACAGGCAATATGGCAAATCTATCTTCCAGCTCCAAAATATATACCTAGACCACACTGGACAGTGGATAAACCTAACCAGATTAACCAAGCAGATTTATTATTTTTACCGCATGATAGAGTTGGAAGAAAAACATATAAATATGCGTTAGTTGTGGTTGATATCGCCTCGAGATATAAAGATGCGGAGCCATTAACCTCAAAAGAAAGTCGAGAGATATCAGAAGCTTTTACAAAAATATATTCTAGAAGATTGAAATACCCTAAAACATTAATGGTTGATCCTGGAAAAGAATTTATGGGTGAAGTTGGTAAACTCATGAATTACCATAATGTAAGAATACAAAGAAGTGAAGCTGGTAATCATAGAGCCCAAGCATTTGTGGAAAACGCAAACAAAATATTGGGAGAAAAATTATTTAGTCATCAATATGCGCAGGAAATGATTAGTGATGGGCGATCTAGAGTATGGGTGAAAAGATTACCAGCTATTCTAAAAACTTTGAATAATACAAAAACAAGAATAACCGGTAAAGAGCCTGATGAGGCTATAAAAATGAAAGAGATTGATATTAGACCTAAAAATTACCAACGAGTTGTTGGCCTTGATGAGGTTAGACTACCAATTGAGGTTATGGTTAGATATTTATTATCTCCCGGCGAACTTGAAGGTGGTGAAAGAAGAAGAGCCACAGATCCTATTTGGAGTATAAAAGTTTATTATATTTCTGGAAGTAGAGTTTCTCCTAATCAGCCGATTTTATACTTTTTACAAGATGGTCCAAGACGAGGTTTTGTAAGGGAAGAGTTACAAGTTATTCCGTATGATACAGAATTACCTCCTAATTCTGTTTTGAAATGATCTAATATAATGGTTTTGTGTGAATTCCATCCTCATAAACCCGTCTTTTATCATAATATGCATTAAATGATTTTTTATTTTGTGTATATGTCACAATTTGATTATCATTAACTCTAAATCCTGTATTTTGTGCCATATCATTTGCCCCTTTTAAAGACGCCCAGTAACCATTCCAGTTTATTTCGTTTTGTCTATGAATTGTGCCTTTACAACTATACTTTGCTTTTCCTTTCTCATCCTCCGCGTAATAACATTTTGAAGAAAGTGCAATCATTCGTATACCATCAAACTCTTTTTTGAACAAACCCGGAGTCTTGTCATGATATTTAGAAGTTGATAGGAATTTTTCTTTTCCACCATTAAAGTATTCTTTTCTCATTTCAGGTTTTATAATATCATCCAAGTTTTCATCTGAAATTGCCATGTACTTAGAATCAGTATCCATTTGTATCAACTCAAAATCCTTTCTATCTACATATTTATCTAGAAAATCGTAATAGAATTCCAACATTCTTAATTTTGCTAGCTGATACACCGCAATTCCACATTGATAGGGTCTGTCTATTTTTATTAATCTTTTTCGTTTTACTATTTCATATGTGTCATTTATTTCATTAAGATCTTCAAAGAACGCAGATCTTAAGGCTTTTTCAACCTCTTCCTCATCCTTTGTATACCTTGTAATATTATGTTTTTCTTTATCTTCTATCATTTTCCCATAAAAAGAATTTCCCTTAAGTTTATTCGTGTCCGCTAATTCTTTACAACCTTTATACTTTGATTTTAGTTTTTCAATCAATACTTTAATGTCTTTATTTTCTTCAATAACTTTAAATATATCAGGAAATTGGTTTAATTCATTAGTAATTTTTACTACATCAGTAATTTTATCTTCTTCAAAGGCTTTACTTAGTTTTTCCAACAAAACCTCAATATCTCCATCTCTTCTTGCGTCTGCCACCTCTTTTGGAAACCATTCAAAGGGCCTTCCCGATTCATACTTTAAAATATTATGAATAGCCGTAATCTCCAAACCATGATTAAGATACCATTTTATCATAGGTGTATATAACAATATCTTTTTTGCCTTGGTAACCCCTAATAATTTTTTATTATCTTTTAGGTGTTTTCTACCTGTCGCTCTTTGATATTCTTTCATGTGCTCTGGTACTAAATATTCAGGAACGGCATCTACAATAAATAACGGTGAAAACTCTTCAAACTTTTCTTTTAGGTGATCAGATACATGTATATCAACTTGACAAAATCCGAAAAGATTACCATCAAGAATCTCTTCACAAATCTTCTTAATAAATTTAGGATCTGATGGATTTTCAACCTCAATGCATTCTTCTTTTCCGCATGGCATTTCTTGTCCAGCACAGTATAGATATAAACCATTTGCATCAAACCCCTTAATTCGCACACATTTTTTCGGGTTTTTATATTTATGAGAGCGAATCATTGTTTTTTCTGCCTCCGCATATCTCATAAATACAATACTAGGGCCTCCAACCATACCCGTTTTCAATAATTTATAAATCTTATTTTTGTCGCATATTTTACAATCTTTCTTTATTTTGTAGCATTTTTTGCAAAACTTGTTATTACAACAACTATGAATACAGTATTGTCCTGGGGCGTACAATTCAGGATCACCTTTCTTCTTCATTTTTTGATATTTATTTAGAACAGCCCTCATTGATACACCTGGGATAGAAACAGCATCTTTTAATATATCAATTTCGTCTGGATAATATAAACGCCTTGTTTTTTCTAAAGCTTCTAAAAAAGGTATAACATCGTTTAAATTATACTCCTTCAACCAGTCTAACATTGTAACACAACCCCTCTTTTTAAATTCAATCAAATATTCTTCATATTCTTCCAGAGAAATGTTTTTCTTTTTCAAACTAGAATAAAAATCTTCATGTTTCACAGGTCCAACGTAAGAAAGCTTATCATAACTATCCAAAAATTCATAAGGTAGAACAAGTTTTTTGGCTTCACAGTTGTTTGCTTTGCACCACCCATCAAAAGAAATTCCAGGGGCAAGGTAAGACATTATATCCAAAAATTTGAAATGCGATGTTGATAAAAACATATACCTATTCTGTTTCTTTGCAATAAAAATCTCCTTAGTTTTATCAGTCATGTGTTTTATAAAATGTCTTTTAATCAAATTGATATCATATTTTCCACTATTAAACCCAAAAACAGGTACTTGATTACACCATTCTTCATATTTTTCTAAGACATGTTTTTGTAAAGAATCTTGATCAGGTAGCGGGTATTCTTCTTTAACTTTTTCAACTATGATTTTTCTTATTTCCTCCAATTTTTCAACGAATTCTTTTATAAGCTCATCAGGGTTTTGGTTGTAAAGAAAAACGCGTTTGTTTGTTAAATTATCGATTATTGCAACACTAACTGGAATATGTATATTTGTAAAACTTAAATCATCAGTAATATGTTTATCTTCTTTTTGTAATATTGACTCAAAATCGAAAATAATATTATATGGATATGGAAAAAATTTCTTTTTAAACCATATATTGGGTAATTCAGGATTTTCACACTCCCAAACCGATACTACATTATAACCTAAGCTTTTTATCATCTTTTCTCTTTTAATAGTATCATTATATTTAACTTTATCGTTTGTTGAACACGGGCACCCATGCCATTTACAACCATAAAACTCAAAAACAGTATTTGTCTCAGGCTCGTATCCATCAAACAAAATTTCATTCCCCCTTTCATCCCTATAACACCTTTCACCACCGTGACCACAAAGCCCATGATGAATATGTTTACCTATAATTTTAGATTGGTTTTCTATCCACCTACACGCTTTATAACTAAATTGGATTTTACCCCCATAAAAAACATTGTCAGATTCATTCCTGATATGTTTTATCTTTTCTCCTGTGCATAATATTTTTGTCTTTCCTCCTGTGCATGTTTCATTAGTAAAATGCCTTTTTAAATCTTCATGTCTGGTAAATTTTTGTTTACATCCTTGGCATACCCAGTTTTCAGCAAGAAGGTTAAGATTTTTAATGAAAAAACCATGATTATTATAAAGACCTAAATTTAAAGTTGGTAAATTGTCTTTGAAATTGTTTTTTCCAAACACCAGTTTCCAAACTTTAAAATTTGTTATATTTTTCTGCTCATAAGCCCGGATATTTATGGAAAAAACTTTTGAAATTTTCTCAAAATCAACTAATTTTGTTGATCTAACATCTGCTTTTTTTAGTTTTTTGTTGCCATAAAAAGTTTTAGCTAAATTTAGAGCTTGTTTCTCTATGCGTTTTTCAGGATTTTGTTTACCAGCAATAATATTCATGAGAATAGCTAAACACCTCCATACACATAGATTATCGTCTTTATCATCTACGGAGTAAATACATCTTTTCTTTCGTAATTCATCAGGTAATCTTCCACACCCAACTAAAGGTTGTCTAGTATTAATAACTTTTATTTGTACTTCTCTAAACTCAACTCCACCCTCATTAACACCTGGTTTATTAATTTTCTTTTCTGGTGGTAAATATGCTCTAATCCAAGCAGCTCCTTCTAAACTCAATCTCTCACCCTCACACCTTTCTATATAATCTTTTATTTCTGAAAGGGAGTTAAAAGTTCCTCCACTTCTAAATGTGTGTACGTGATAAGCTATTTCCCCATTTCCTCTTTGAATCAAAGCAGTAAAACTGAAAACAATTCTTACCCCCATTTCTATTTGAGGTTCCAATTCATTATAAATTATTTCTGTCAAATCATTATTTAGATTCCTCCTAAATCTAATGATATTTCCATTTATTCCTTCGGTATTACGAATTGGGGGATCGTCTTCATTTTGAATTATTGAAAATATTTTAAGGACTATTGTTCTTTTCTTTTTAGTTTTTTCCTTCAATTCATCTCTCACACTATCAGATATAGTTACCTTTCTTTTTATTTTAGTTTTCCTATTATTATTAATTTTTATGATGTTTTCATTTGTTAATTCTTCAAGCTTTTTGAAAAACTCGTCTTTATCCATTACCCTAAATGAATAATTTCCCCAATTAAAATTTTGTTTTAATCGTTTTTTGGGTTTTATAAAAGTAGGTGCGAGTTTTCTTTTCCTTTTAGGTTTTGCACCTTCTTTTTCATAATTTCTTTCCTCTTCTGTTTCATGCGGGATTTCAATTATAAGTTCTGATCTATTACCTAAAACTTCATTGAGTTGATTTCTGGTCATACTTTTATAATCTTTAATACCAAAATCTCTTGCTACCGTTTTTAATTGTCTATCAGTAAGTATTTCTGACACGTTAATTCTTAGACCCGGTATATTATTCAAAGCCTCGATAAGTTGAGATCTAACCATTAAGTTGGTGTTTATAACACCATTTTCCTTAGCTATTTTCCTTAATTGATAAACATTTAATTTATCCATAATTACTTTCTATAATTATTTTTTTTCTAATCCTTTAATATCATTTTTATTTTATAATCTGAAAAAAAAGAAAATGAACTTATAAATTTAAGCTAAAATCTCTGTCAAATTTAAAATAACCCGTAATCTAAAAAGGACAGAGATTTTTCTGTCAAATTTAAAAATAACCTGTAAGCTAAAAAAAAACACATATTTTTTTCTGATAAAATTTAAAAATAACCCGTAAGCTAAAAAAAGAACAAAGATTTTTCAGTCAAAATTTAAAAATAAGCTAAAAATGAACTTATAAACACGCTTACATAGTAGTCCGGCACTACCCTCCTTAGCAGCAAAGGTTCTTTGGACTTAAATATCGCGAGTTCGAATTAAGGCTAGTAGTATTGAACAGTTTAAGTGCCTGCTAAAAACCTATTTGTTCAGGGACGCGTATACCAATTTATGCTAACATATAAATAGTTATTAGTAGTAGTTATATAGTAGTTATATACTGCAGTAGCTATGAGTAGTTATTTTGTCATGGAGATTTGATTGTAAAATTCTTATTATTGCAATGTAATTTTTATTTCTATCTTGTTATGCGCGGGTGAGCATCTTCCAATGGAACCCGCGCACTATAAGCAAATAAATTATTATTATTGTTATTATTATTATTATTACCTCAAGTTTGACGAAACCCTAAGGGTGTCTGAGAAGGCTGCGAACCTAATTTTGAAGTTTGGTTGTCTGAACACTTATGAAGAAAAAGATCGTTTAAGATGTATCAGATGATTGAAATTTCGTTGTCAATACTCTATTGCCTATTATGTTTAGGACATTCAAAATGGCGGCGGTCGGTCGTGTCACAACATGCTCTTCAATTTTACTCGTCTTTCTACTTCAATTGTACATCCTGAGCACTGAAAACTGTCTACAATCACCGGAGAAACTTTGCTCCTACGCTCTTCGAACCCGGTGTGCTAAATCTTCGCCGCAATCAGCGAGTTTCTCACATTCAAGAAAGAGAAGCTACTTCAGTTCTCGGATACGATATTACTCGAATGGCGTGGCAGGTTTTCACCTGGAACATTTATTGCTTTCTGGAGATATTAACCCCAACCCTGGACCGAGTGGTGGTTGTAAAAGAGCCACGTTGAAGTGCTACTCCTGTTCAAGATCAATAGCTATAAACCACCGTGCCATTCCATGTAGTGAGTGTTCTCAGAGGCTACACATAAAATGTGCGGGATTATCAGCGAAGGACTTTACGAGGTGGAAACATAGAGTCACAGGGAGCGACAACATGTGGGTCTGTCCAAAATGTATGTGGAGTCAGCTTCCACTGAACGTAAGTTTTAATTCGACGGTTTCCGAGGCTGAAGATCCATCCATCTCGCTAGATAACGACACTGGCGATGATATTCTGGACACTCTAAAACCATTTACTAACAACCTGGTCATTGGAAGTCTGAATATCAACAGCCTGGCCGGAAAATTCAGCGAGATACTTGAATGGGTCGAGGCTTTCGACATCTTATGTATTCAGGAAACAAAGATAGACAGGACATTCCCTGACTCTCAATTCGCTATAAAAGGTTTTGATGTCTACCGCAGGGACAGAAAGAAAGGTGGTGGGGGCATTATACTGTATATCCGAAAGTCTTTACCGTCTTACCGAATACGAATGAAATGCCACGAAGTAGAGGGTATTCTTGTTGATATCCAGGCGGGCAAACAACATATCTCGCTATTGTGTGTCTACAAACCACCGGCAGTAAGCAATAATAATTTCACAAGCGAAATGCATGCATTTTTAGATGTAGCGATGTCAAACCGAACAAACGTGATTTGTTTAGGCGATCTGAATTGCGACATTCTTCATCCGTCGGACAATGGCAAAGAGGGACGTGCTTGGCTAGACATTTGCGATGTTTACGATCTGGAGAATTTAATTAAGGAGCCGACCAGAATTTCGCATACTAAGGAGTCCTGTTTAGACGTTATTGCAACGAATGCTCCAGTATTTGCATTACATGCGGGCACGTTGGAGTTAGGCCTGAGCGATCACAAATTGGTTTACGCAGTTCTTGATAAGAAGGTGATGAAACCGAAAGCAGCATTCATAAAGAGCAGGTGTTTCAAGAATTTTGATGAGAAGGCTTTTAACAATGACCTAGAGCGCGTGCCGTTTGACATTGCATACCTTTTTGATGATGTGAGTGATATTTGCTGGGCTTGGGAGAAAATGTATACAAATGTGTTGGACGACCACGCACCTCTGAGGAAGAAAAAGTATGTTAGAGGCGCCTATGAACAATCAAAGTTCATTACACCAGAAATAAGATCAGCCATGCGTAAGAGAAACACTCTTAAACGCAGATACTACAAAACGAGGGCAGCCGTCGATTGGGAGGCTTACAGGTGCCTTAGGAACCGCGTCGTTGCCATGCGCCGTAAATCTATAATCGAACACTTCAAACGCCTGTGCAACTTCAGCGCGGGTAACCCGAGGGATTTCTGGAGTTCATTGAGGCCCTTTATGCATTTGAGGCATCGTTCGCCAGATGAGTTAATTACTCTCAAAGAAGAACAGAGAGTCATTAAAGATCAAAATGAAGTGGTACAAACGTTTAATGAATATTTCAGCAATATCACAAGGGACTTGATCGAAAACAACCATACAGCTTTCAAAGAACAATCACACGTATTTAGAATTCCATCGAGCAAGAATGGCAAGACAACAGACACGTTCGCATTTAAGCTGACTAACAACCATATTGTGAAAGCAGTGTTGGAGAATATTAAGCCGAACAAAGCTCAAGGATACGACCTGATTCCTCCTAGAGCGGTTAAAGCATCTTCAAGGTCTATTGCAATACCTCTCTGCAAACTAATTAATACTATCATTAGCAGATCGCAAGTACCTGACACCTGGAAGCATGGTCAAATCACGCCACTATACAAGAAAGAGAGTGTTTTGGACAAAAAGAACTTTAGACCGGTGACTGTCTTACCTGTCTTCGGTAAAGTGTTTGAGAGGCTAATACACATGCAAATGACAGAATATTTTGAGCCTATTTTTCACGATTCTGTTTTTGCTTATCGCAAGTTCCACGGTTGTCCTTCGGCATTATTAACGCTAACGGAATATTGGAAAGAGGAACTTGATAAACGCAATACAATTGCTGTGATAGCAATTGATCTCAGCAAGGCATTTGACTGCCTGCCACATGAACTGATCTTGGAGAAGCTTAAGTTCTATGGCATGGAAGACAAAGCAGTTGCCCTTTTGTTTAGCTACCTATCATCCAGGTATCAGCGAGTAAAGCTGGGCGACACCTTTTCAGACTGGACAGGCGTGGCTGCGGGGGTGCCACAGGGATCTATTCTTGGACCACTATTATTTAACATTTTTATGAATGATTTAATCTTTGCTATCGAAAGGTGCAAGTTTATGAATTACGCAGACGATACGAAGATTCACACCGCGGATCCAAACCCACAAGTTGTCGAGGAGGACATTAATAGAGACCTAGCAAACACGCTGCACTGGTTCCAGCAAAATGGGATGAAGGCGAATCCTGAAAAGTACCAGGCTCTCGTGCTGGGAAAAAGTGATTATGATATAAACATTAAATGTGTGGATAATCTGATTCCCATTTCTAAAGATATCAAATTATTAGGTGTTACATTAGATAACAGGCTCAAGTTTGATGCCCACATCGCGGATATTTGTCGTAAAGTAGGAGGACAAGTGAATGCCCTGAATAGGCTAAAAAATATTTTACCTTGTAAGACCAAAGAAGCACTCTACCGCGCCTTTATTTTGCCTTATTTTACTTATTGCAGCCAAGTCTGGCACCATTGCGGGACCAGGAACGCTAACAAGCTAGAAAAAGTAAACGAGCGCGCGCTGAGATTAATTTATAAAGATAATTTTACATCTTATCAGACTTTGTTAAAGTGGATAGGTCTAAACAACACTTTGGAAACCCGCAGGATCCAGGACATGCTAGTTACCGTTAATAGTTGTTTTCAGGGTAGAGTGCCGGCAACTATTAATCGTCTTATTAATATCAGAAGGAGTAGCTATAATCTGCGGGGTGTAAATGTTTTGTCTCTACCTAAGGTGAATAGCACCAAATACGGCCTTAAGCGTTTTAGTTATTACGCCGCGAAACACTGGAATGCACTTCCTGAGAGTATACGAAACTTAGCTGGAACTAAGGATTTTATCTGCAAGGTTCGCGGTTTAACGTTTTAAATAGTAGTAGTAGTATTTTTATAGTAGTTAGCATTTTTATAGTTTAATCTTAGTAATCTATATTTTAATATCGTGGAATATCTGGAAACTAGCTATATAGCTAAGTATATTTGCACGTTAATAAAGTATCCTATCCTATCCTATCCTATCCTATGTTTGTGCCTGAGATGTTCTGAGTACCGGTAATAGGTCTAATTTGGGTTAGATTACCTCATCACTCCATACTTCATCATTCGTGTGAGGGGGGGGGGTGGTACTGCCATATATTGGCCATATAGGTATATGCCTCCGTGAAGGATATGGTTTTCAAGCAGTTTAGTCTGGGATAGGGTATAGAAATCAGAAAGTTTGGATCTAGAATAGGGTATCATTTTCCAGAAAACTGAGAAATTGTTTGACGATTTTAGTCTAGACGAAGGAAACCGGCAACTGAAAATGAAATCACAACTCAGTCTAAAAGCAAAGAAAGCTTCGCTAGGTTCCCGGAATGGACAGCTATAATCGAAAACAGTACTGGATATTATTAACTGTCAATAATCTGGATTCAATCGAGAGCTAAGTCTAGGATAGGGTAGCAAAATTCAGCTGAACTAGGTCAGATGTAGGCTAAGGATTCGACGGTCCCAGCGGCATACCCCCACCCAAAAATTCCTAAAGTACCCCCCCGGTTCATCATGCATCCTGTTTTGAAAACCGAAACAGTCAGACTAAAGCATGCATAATGAATTATAGGGTGGTGCGAGAATCTAGCCAAAGTTTCTTTGTTTTGAAAATCGAAACAGGAAGTCTAAAAATTTTTATCGTATTTGAGGATCGAAACGAACTGAGCTACAGTATGCGTAATGAAGTATGGAGTGACACGGAAATCTAGGCAGCGATTAGCTTGCAGTTGTGCATATGCCAAAATCATTTTAAGTTTAAGTGATTTCTAAAATTTTGTCTAAAAATACTTTGATCTAAAACAAGACCTCTTACGTAGTTTTCCTAATGTGATTAACGTTAATGCAATTTGATTAACTTTTTTTATTTCGGACTGGTCAGCTTCTAATTTTCGGCATCATGACAGAGCAGTATGATGAAGACACCGAAGACAATGTGTTTCAAGGTTTTAATGAGAAAAGTGCCCTGTTATCAGAAAGCACTATTGATGCCGCAGGTGACACAACCTCTAACACCTTTCCTCACTCAACTTCAAGTCATGTACCAGAACAAGGCTCTAAGTCATTTGCTGTCCTTTGTATTCTTCTCACTGAGTTGTGTGAGCATATGGCATTTAATGGATTGACCGCAAATCTACTGCTGTTTTGTGGTGAATTCTTGGAGCTTGATAGTCCTTGGCCTTCATTTATCAGCTACTTTTTTCATGGTGAGTTCAATACTTCATATTTTGGGAATCTGATTCTTTGATTAGGGATGGGACTCGCAAATTGAATTGTTACCGTGAATTGACCGAAATTTATCTTGAATTAATAAAAAAAACTACATATGCGATAAAAAAAATACAAATAATTTTTCAATCAATGGCTATCCTATGTAACGGTCACTTTCCTTTTCCTTTGACTTGGTGAACATGTCAATTAAAATAAATGAAAATAAAAATATTGGTATAAAATCGAAGCTATTACGCTGGTTGGCTTCTATTGAAACAATAAGATCACCGTCTTTTTCTCGTTTTCTATGAGTCAGTATATTTAAAACTCAACTCGGCGCACACCACACCATCCTCACAAGCACTAAATCAAGGGAAATTTGACACATAACGGACTTCTGCTAATATCCAGTCAAACCATTTATTTCTGAAGTTATATGACCTCGTTTCACGCATCACGTTTCACGCATCAGTTTCATGTAATACGTTTCACGTATAATGTTCGGAGCATCATGTTTCACGCATGTCGTTTTACCCGTCACCTTTTACGCATCACACTTAACGCACCACTCTTCACGCACCACGTTTCACGCAACGCATTTCGCACGTCAAGTTTCACGCAAGTCTGCCACGTTTGTATTCATTTTCTTTACTAGGTACGTGTTGCATCATTTCAATCTTTTCTGGATGGCTAGCTGATTCCTACATGGGTCGCTTCAATGTTCTTTTTGGAAGTAACCTACTATATTTTGTGGGTTTAGTACTGCTGACTATGGTCTCCATTAGAAAACATCAGTTTGCCAATCTATTTTGCAAGGGCGCTGATCTTGGAGAAACTGGAAGGCTCTTTTACTTTTCCCTGTCGCTCATGATCACTGCTATTGGCATAGGTGGAGTTAGAGCCAATGTGTCGCCTTTTGGTGCTGACCAGGTACAGCAAGCTGGACCTGCCGCAGTGGAGAGATTCTTTAATTGGTTTTATTGGTTCATCAACGTTGGATCCTTAATATCATTCACTGTTATTGTTTACACCCAACAAAAGTATGATTTTGTTTATGGGTACATCATTACAGCAAGCACAATGCTGCTTGGGCTGTTGTTTTTTGTAATAGGACGTAACAAGTACTGGCATAGAGAACCAAGAGGAAGCCAGGTGACAGATGCAGTGAACATTATTAAACAAGCAATAAAGAATCGTAAAATCGCAGTGGGAAAGAAGGTGACTAGTTGGCTGGATCATGCAAAACAGCGTTTTGGTGGAGCTTACTCTGAGGTGCAAGTGGAAGACGTGAAAGCGCTGTTCAGACTTATCCCTGTTTTCGTCATATTCATTATGTACCGGATTATTTATAATCAGGTTTGTGAAATAGTAACACCATTACTTCAAGCAGGGCCCCTGTAATCAACCAAGTAACGGGTGCAGCAGAGACCATAAAGACAGGTCAAGGGTGTAGCTAGGATCTTTCAAAGGGGGGGGGGGGGTCACACTGTGTCACACTGAGGGTACTTAGGGACGGACCATTAGAAAAGTGATGGGGGGGGGGGTGGGGAATTTTCAGCTTGCACGAATTGTTTTTTTTCGCTCACTGCTTGTGCAGGAATTTTTTTTTTCAGGCCGGTGAACCCCTGTACACGAATTTTTTTTACTACGTGTGAAAAAGTCACAATTGGACCTTCCTTCTGCATGAATTCTTTTTTTACCTTCTTCTTTGCATGAATTTTTTTTCTTGGCATTTTCCCTTGCATGAATTTTTTTGTTTATTATTATTATTATTATTATTATTATATTATTATTATTATTATTATTATTATTATTATTATTATAAGACGGTTGGAATAGAATGCGAGTCACAGGTGTGGGACGCAAGTGTTCTCAGCGATGTGCCAGCCTTGCTCTATTTGTTTGACATCATCATTCTTGCCTTTTAGGAGCAGACTACGTATCTTCTTCAAGCAACTTACTTACGACTGACCGTCAATAGTTTTGAGGTACCTGCGGCGTCTCTGCCAGTTTTTAACGTCGTGATTATTCTTTTCCTTCTTCCATTTATGGACCATGTTGTTTATCCCATTTTGCGATCCTGGGGTATTCGCTGTTCTCCTTTTCAAAGAATTGCTGTAGGTCTGCTGTTGGCTGCATCATCTGCCATAGCTGCTGGATTGTTGGAAATTGAGCGCAAAAATGACATAAACGCAGGGCATTTCATAAGCCAAACTGTGTTTAACAGAACGCGCAATGCTTCCAGTGTGAATATTTTTTATCAAGTGCCACAGTATTTGTTGATGGGAGCTAGTGAAGTGCTTGCCAATATAACAGGTACATAAACAACGATTTGACTCCCGCAGTATTAACCTTTTCACTCCCATGATCTAAGTAGCAATTCTCTCAAGCAACTGCCATATATTTGGTTTTAAGTTAGTTTGGAGAACGTGGTGTCAGATCAATTCATGATGTCTGAGTTGATCATTTCTATGATTCTCATTAACAGTTAGCCATACATTGCATTTTTCTTGTATGGAGAAGTTCCATGCCGATCACTTCTGGGAGTTAAAGAGTTAACCATTTAACGCGCAGTGTACGATATACCGTACGGCAGATGGAACTTAAAATTTTCGCTCAGCGGACTCCCTGTTCTTAGTACCCAGCCTTCCCTCGGATATATATTTGCTTCCCTCCAGATTGGTTTCGTAGTTCTTATGCAGTTTTGCGAGGCTTTGGCAGAGATCTCATGTATATACCCACCTCGATTCCCACTGAACGTAATTCTTTCCCTTTACAGGCAGAGATCTCATGTATATACCCTCCACGAGTCCCATTATATGGTATATAATTGTTTCGCTTTACAGGCAGAGATCTCGTGTATATACCCACCACGAGTCCCCTGCACGTAATTGAATGGTACGTTGACGTAATTAAATGGAGCATTGAATAATTTAACATGAGTTACGTAGTTGGGGTCTCGTGGTGGGTATATACATGAGATCTTCCCCGAGGTTTTGCGTTTTTTATCTAGTTTTTTTTGGGCTGCAAAGAGTTAATGGACTTTTGGCAATTCCAATTGAGCCTGATATAAAACCGGTGGAACCAGCACGAACGGGATTAAATCCTGATTTCATTTGAGCCTCGTACGGTATGTACGCAGTTTAACTCTTTAAGCCCCAATATCAATATTCATTTTCACCGAACTATCCTCATATAATTATTTGTTATGGTACTAGTGAGGAGAATTTATTTAAATATCAGTACAACTCTTTTTGATGATCATTTTTGTCAGTGATTCTCATGAAGGGTTGATGAACAGTGAATCTTGCAATGAGAAATTGGATGCTGATCACTACTGGGACTGAAAGCACATAAAGCAATTCCAGTTTAACCTGACTTAAATCTTTACTTTAATAGACCTTAATAGTTTGGCAATACAAAGTATTGGCACAATCGAGAACCCTTAACAGGATTTAGTTTAAATACTCAGGTGATTATACAAAATCGCGCGCTCTGATTGGTTCGCTATCTCGGATTATCAGCCGATAATCACCTCGACGAACAAAATGGCTGCCAGTCGTTCGCGCGCTTTTGATAAAATTAAACTTTTTCGTGTTGTAAAATGCTTTTCTTTTCTTTTTTGAAATAATCACCTGTGTATTTATACTAAAACAATTATTCGCCTCAGGCTCAGTGATTCTCGGTGAATATTCACCTCGACTTCGTCTCGGTGAATATTCACCGAGAATTATTTCGCCTTCGGCGAATAATTGTTAAATAATTCCCTCAATATTCCAATAGTTAAGGGACGGACCATTAGAAAAGTGATGGGGGGGGTGGGGAATTTTCAGCTTGCACGAATTTTTTTTTCGCTCACTGCTTGTGCAGGAATTTTTTTTTTCAGGTGAACCTCTCTGCACGAATTTTTTTTACTACGTGTGAAAAAGTCACAATTGGACCTTCCTTCTGCATGAATTTTTTTTTTTACCTTCTTCTTTGCATGAATTTTTTTTTTTTTGGCATTTTGCCTTGCTTGAATTTCATCTTTTTTCTAATGGTCCGTCCCTAAGAAGGGCCATACCACAACACCGGGATCTACGTCCTCTACTCTCTGCGGACGGGGGTTATTTAATATCCCACAAAGTTATACGAACAAGGGTTGCAGGAGCGTAGCCAGGATTTTTCAAAGGGGGGGGGGGGAGGGTCACAGAGGCTACTCACTCTTGTCATGGCGTTTTCGCCACCTGAATATTGTACGTTGTTTGCTCAAAAGAAGGCCTACTAAGGGGGGTCACGGGCACCCTAGGACCCCCCTAGCTACGCTCCTGGATTGTGAGACGGAACCAACGGTTTATGTCATTTACGGTTTATGTCATTTACGGTTTACGTCATTGCAAAGGCAGTACTTTCTCCTCAGTAATTTATAGACCTTGAGTGATCATTCGGCCGAGGTAGGAACTCACGACCTCCCGCACAATAGTCCCGTGCTCTACCAACTGTGTTTACCGATCGGCGGTGGAACCAGTACGAACGTGTTTCAAACCTGATTTCATCTGAGCCTCGCAGTATGTAAGCAGTTTAAAAGTAATTGTAATTTAGCCGAAGAAAAGAACAGGATGAAACTTGATTGGAACTCGGGACCTCACCGGTATAGTAGTGCGATACCGTGGCTCTTCCAGCTGAGCTAAGCCCGCCGTGTACGTACGCAGGGAGCAAGTCAATAATTTGAATCCCGAATCAGGTTAGAATCCCGTTCCAGCCTAATCGATAGGATTATTAGGATTTTCACTGATAAATTTCAATAATTAAGTTTTTATCCCTCTTCTCTTCAGGTCTTGAATTTGCTTATTCCCAAGCACCAATATACCTGAAGGGACTTGTGATGGGCTGTTATATAATAACCTCAGCTCTTGGCAGCTACGCCGCAATAATCCTAGTAATCATCGTAAGAGCTATTGACATCACGTGGTATCCTAGCGACGATCCCAATCAGGGAAAGATTGAGGTTTTTTTCTTTATATTGGCTGGTCTCATGGTTGTAAACTTTTTTGTGTTTTTACGCGTGGCATCTTTTTATGACTACAACAACCCGGTTGGCAGGGAACAAGAAGCGAAGCGTAAAGAAATAACAGGACAGCCAATATGATAATAAGTGATAAGCATTCACACATCGCCATCTTGATTTTCCTATCATTGTTTGAACCCGCATCACGTGGTTTCTCTGTCGGTTAAAGCGGGTGCGCGAGAGGGACAGTCTATTAAACAATTAGATTATGAGCTCGAGATTTCTATCGCGCGATAGTTGACGAGGGCGCAGCCCGAGTCAACTATCACGCATAGAAATCGAGAGCGAATAATCTAATTGTTTTAGTATAAATCTACTAGTCGTTCAAAACTTTGTCTTTTCTGGAACAGCCTCGACCAGTAAACTGCCTAAATCTTCTACACGGACACTTCGAAAACGTGAAGAAGCGGCCGCCATTACGCTACTCACTATCTATCACAGAATAGATAGTGAGTAGCGTAGCCAATCAGAGCGCGGCATTTGTGATAGAACGCTAGTAGATTTATACTAAAAGCAGATGGTATGAAGGGCCTGTTATCTTTTGTTTTCACCTAAAATGCAACTGTGATGGAGTAAATGCCTGATAGAAGACCGTAGCCAGTAAGAGGCAACTTGAGGCAGTTACCTTAAAGTCATTTTGAGACTATAATAAAGCAGTTTTGTAAAATAATGCGTCACCTCGGTTTTCCATGGAGTAAGAATTTAATAACCATCTACACGCTCTTATGTCTGAACCAATAGCACAACTCTAAATTCCATATCTAAACAACACATAAACCCCTCTTAACAGCAGCGAAATAAACTACATATAAATCAACGTGCCATATTTTTTTGGCTTGCGTTAACTTTGTATATTTTCTAACACTGCTCGAAGTCCAAGGTGACCCGAAGTTCAGCTCAACTCGGACTTTATTCAATCTCGTGGTATTTGAGCCTTGCCCAAGTCGCAAATACTCTTTTTTGTCGGAGTTCGTTTCTCATGTGATTTTTGCGTGACAAGCGTTATGTCTTCCGGTCGCATGGCCATGCTAGTCGTACTTCCTCAAAATTGCGATAGGCTTTCGTTGGGTTTTCTAGTTCATCAGATATTTTCGCATAACTGAAGCACTGCAATTTTTATGGTTAACATCGTTAGATTGCTACAAGAGGAATACAGGATTGCTTACAAGTAGGAGGTAAGAAAAATGACCACAATCGCCAAAAAAACTTTTGACCTATGTATAGGGATCTATTACCTTGAATGCTTTAATAATACGTTGTTTTGCGAGAGAAGGATTGTGTCCCTGACCAATGTCTCTACTTCATGTGGGTAAAAGACTCTTTTCTAAGTTGTACCTGACAGCAAAAAGCTCGTTAAAATTGAATCAAGTGCATTGCTGATTTGTGACTCTCAAATTCACTGTACGGTCTTTATGCTGCAAAGATTCCCACACCGGGGTAACGTGAACAGACAATTCTAGACTCATTGCATCATTCTTTTCTTTTGCATGTTTCTTGCCTTACTGCATTAAAATACAACTGTACTGCAGTAGACAAGAATATTTGTGTAGAACAATGTACATCTCAATCAATTTGACATGAAGCTATGTATTTGATGAAGAACAAGAAGACGCCTGAAGGCGTTTACGCGGGATGTGTTGGTTTAAAATTGCTGACGCAGTATGTTTTTTGCTGATTGTGCGATCATGGATATCCATGGTGCAATCCAGCCTGACGTGCACGTGATTCGAAGTTACAGCCAATAAAAATCACACAATTTTTTCGGGACGGGCTCGGGATACAGGAAAGTTAAAAAAACAAGACAATTTTTGACTCGCAAGACGACGAAAGGAATGCGCTATCGAATTTTATACGCTGGCTGACTACGTCATCCCGCGTAACAAGCGTGCATTGACAGAATTAATAATATACATGCAAAAATTTCAGCATGCTCATTGGCTGAGAGCACGTCAATTAATCCCAAACAGTGCAGAAAATTGAAATTGAGTGCAAAAAGTTGAAATTGAGTGCAGAAAGTTGAAATTAAATTTTTGCATGTATATTATTAACAAGTAATCACATGATTTGTCTCGTGCAATTTGGGATAAATCAGCACTCGTAAATGTTTCAAAGACTACAAATTGCACTCGCCCTACGGGCTCGTGCAATTTGGTTAGCCTTTGAAAAATTTACTCGTGCTGATTTATCCCAAATTGCACCTTAAATCATGTGATTACCTATACATATAGCACCGGTAGGTCTAGTTTCTTTGTGTTGGATAACTTGATGAAAGAAAGATGTCAGTGTGTCGCGCAGGCAGGAGTGCATCCCACTATACACGATATTGTTCAGGGATATTTTTTCTCTCTAAAAGTTCTATCAATGTTTAAATCAAAATAACATTAACCTCAAATCAACCTCGTTCGTAGGATCTCTCCTCTTCCCGCCACTGGGAGCGAGGTTGACCTCAAATAAGTTCCACTGTGTTTCGTGTTAAACAAAACAATAACAAAGTACTTACATTGAACAGTAGTTGTCGGCGTCGCCGATTTGTTTGTCTTTTTGATTTAGTTGCTATCTTCGTTAGACTGTCAAGAGTCCTAGAGACGTAATTTCTGGGTTTTAGACGCTTCTAACATGATTTCTCTGATTGGCATAGATTATTAAACAGTTTAAATTCCTGTAAAACGAGAGCGTGTATTTTGTCTCTTGTCCTAAACAGGTCAGGGTCTTAAAATAGAGGGTGTTGTTCAGAGTATTTTGTCCTAAACAGGTTCAAGATTTCAAACCCTCGGCAGCGATCCCCTATACCCAAATATGGGTCAAGAACCCCCACCCCCCCACCCCCACCCCGTACGACAAACAGAATTATTCAGGGAACGAATTTAGTTTCTTCCAACTTTTATAATTAGGGAGCTTAAGCACGCGCGTTTTTGAGACGCGGACGGCAACCGGAAGAGACCACTACGCGTGTCTGGACAGTGGTGTCTCTCAGATTTTTATAGTGATCATCTCTAATGGAGAAAAGATACTAATCAATGTAAATGTGGTTGTGTGAAGACAAGTTAAAAGAGAAAACAGCTCACTTCCGGTAGCCGTCGGCGTCTCAAAAACGCGCGTGCTTAAGCTCCCTAATGCGTGGACCCAGGAGCGAATCTCCTGCTGAACCTAGGTAGGTAGGTAGGTAGGTAACTTTATTTATACACGGTATTTCCATCAGCTTAAATTAATTATTTCTACTAACTCACTATCTACTTAAATTACAAATCACACGAAAAATAAAAATAAAAAAAATGATAAAAACTCCTTTTCTTGGAGGCCGTGTTTAAAATCTTACTTCAACCACTTAAAACTGTGGTGACTCATTTTATTCTTAAAATCTCTCAAGGAAGTCGATTGTCTTAATTCCAATGATAAACTGTTCCATAACTGAGCTCCACTATACAAAAAACTTCTCTTTAGATAATCAGATCGGGGTTTTGGAAGGGCTAGGTGCGTTTTCGGAATTCCTCAAATGATAAGAATTTACACTATCACGAAAAACAAAACTTGATCTTAAATATTCAGGCGTCATGTCATGTAAGATTTTGTACAACATAATAGATTTCTTTTCTAATCTTTGATGACAGAGTTTTCGCCACCGTAGTGCCCGGAACAAATCATTCAAATTTTATGTCATAACTAGCAGACATCAAAATACGGGCTGCCCGATTTTGAAGTTTTTTGAAGTCGATCAGAAAGGCCTTTGTTACAGTTTCCCCACGCCTCATAACAATAATCGAAGTGAAGCTGGACAAGGCTATTATAAACATTGACTAGAACATCAAAAGGGATTTGATGTCGAATGCGCTTTATTGCGCCTAGGGCAGAAGCAATCTTTTTACAGATGTTATCTATATGATTTTCCCAATTTAACGTTTGTGCGGTCGGCTTTAGTTTGGCTAGAGTGAAAACTGGAGCTATGGTCAAGAATGGGGCTTCTTTATCGATTTTTTCTTCCCCTCTAAGATCATCTACCCTCTAAAAAGGATAGTTTCCCCAAAGCATGCGTCCTCTTGAGCAGCGGTTGGAAAGAGTGCGCGCGCGCCATTTGGCGAGAAAACGGTCACAACTCCAGTTTGTTATTAAACAGACTCGGCAAACGGTTGCGACCAACGGGAAAAGCTGTTCTCTCGAGCCCGTTCCTCATTTGCGATAAACAAGAGCACAAGAAGCTTATAATCCTAGTGAGGACTAAACGCCCGCGAAATGACCATAAGCACAATCATAAGAGGAAGGCAAGGTTTTGATATTCTTATGTTAATGCTTATCATTTCATGTGGTGGCTGTCCTCAACTAGCGTTCCGCCCCTGGTAGGGGAAGGGAGGGGGATTTGCCAATTTTAGACCTCATTCAGCTGAATTTAGGGGTAGTACGTGGTGCAAGACCTGAGTGTCCCGAATAGTAGCTGTAGTACCTGTAGTAGTTGTAGTAGTATCTCGGGACATAATAGTCAGGTCTTACACCATGTACTACCCGAATTTTGCTAACCTATACAAGACCATGCTTTTAGGTTTTTAATTTCCAGCCATTTTACATCTGCTATCTCGCTTAGTGTTCCAATAACTCAAAATATGCAGCTAGAGCATAGCAAAAGTCTCTTTATATATATATATAAAGAGACTATTAAATTTTTAACTTTTTAACTTTTTTACCGTCAGAAGTTGTCCGTCCTTGCTTTATCAAACGTTTTTAAATTCATTTTTGTGGTGAGGCTTGGACTGTGAATCTTCGTTGATCCTCCTGACGCAGTGGCATTCTTTGTTGGCTTGCGGCATTTTATAACCGTTTTATATATATATATATATATATAGTTGTTGCGGGAGAAAAAACACAAACAAACTTGTTTGTGTTTTTTCTCCCGCAACAACTACTTCGCTCTACGTTCACGTATTGAGCACTGTTTTACGATTAATCAACTTTTACACTTTATATATATATATAGTTGTTGCAGGAGAAAAAACACAAACAAACTATAACTATATATATATATATAAAGTGTAAAAGTGTAAAAGTTGATTAATCGTAAAACAGTGCTCAATACGTGAACGTAGAGCGAAGTAGTTGTTGCGTGAGAAAAAACACAAACAAACTACAGGTTTATCCCTACAAGCCTGTTTCGTGGTTGCCCACTCATCATATCCCCTGATGAGTGGGCAACCACGAAACAGGCTTGTAGGAATAAACCCGTAGTTTGTTTGTGTGTTTTTTTCTCCCGCAACAACTACTTCGCTCTACGTTCAC